>JAECUM010012631.1:0-12439 GCA_016617855.1 Megalonaias nervosa | reverse complement strand
CCATTTTTTTTTTTTTTTTTTTTTTTTTTTTTTTTTGTAATTGCGCACGTGTTTATTGGGTAGTATGCACAATTCGAGTAAAGCGACACATAGACTTTTGCTTTGGTGCCCTTTCCATGAAAGTCAGGGCCTGTTTGAAAGTTTGGGGAAGAAAAAAAAAACACTGGACCTGATCCGGCACTGAATACTACTACTACTACTACTAATAATAATAATAAGTAGTAGTAGTAGTAGTAGTAGTAGTAACAGTAATAGTTCCTTCTTACATTTTCTAAGTGATTCACAGAATACTGCGGTCAAGGAAAATATACTTCGAAATTGAAGATAAATATACATTAACAAGTTGATAATACGTTTTATTGATTGATGGATTTCTACATGATGTGAAACTTATCATTTTCGAAGTCCATTAGTGCTTAGAGTCTGATAATAAAGAGACTGTATGATATGTGTGCAAACAACAGCAGTAGAGACGTTCAATCAGCATCCCCTTGCTGTTGTAGAGGCATGATTTATCTTCATGCTTCTAGGGGCCCCAAGTGGCCGAGTGGTTTAAAGCGCTCTCCATTACGGATCACTGCCATCTCACCTCTGTCTGTCTGGCTTCGAGTCTCGGATTCGGCCAATGTGAGTATGTGAGAAAGCTTGCCAGTAGCTTCATGTGGGTCGGTGGTTTCTTCCGGGGTTTTTCTGGGTTCTTCCTCCACCATTAATACTGACCGCCATGTATAGCCTATCGTGTGCTGAAAAGAAAATGGTGTTAAAAAAACCACATAAACCCTCTCTAACCTAAGTAGGCATCGGGTAAAGAATATTTTAGTAACGATGGCGTCCTCAGTAAACAAAGTAAAGTCGAGGAAAGAAAAAAAGATGGACAAACAAGTAAATGTCTATTGTGTTTGTAGAGATTCAAATACTCAAGATCGCTGCCATATGTACATGTTTGATGAGCAGAAACTGCCCTAGGATGTGCGGGGCCCAAGGCAGCAAGAGATGAGCGGGGCCCCAAGCAAAAAAAATTGCATTGCGGAGTTGATTTCCGTCAGCAGCGCGAGGTCCCTGAAAGCGGGAGGCCCAAGGCGGTTGCCTCGTTCGCCTTACCCTAGAGCTGGACCAGTTGATGAGGGCTGTCTTCTCGCATTTGTACAATTTAGTTGGAAGGATTCTTCCGTGTCGGATGAAGATTTAGAACGCTAAATCGGTAGACGACACACTTCTGCACATACTTGCATCAACTCTTAATCTTATTGGGCTCGAAGGTTTCACTATAGTTGCTTTGTTTTTATAACACGGAGCCTAGGACCGCGGACAGGATTTGTGGATCCTAGCAAAAATTTTTCAGTAGGCCCCTGTGAATTACCAACTCACCCCACTCCACAAAAATTCTTCTCTTCGGCGGTGGGTTCCGGACTTTTGTCCTAGTTGTCTTACCCTGTCCGCGGCCCTGACGGAGCCAAAAAGAGAAAATTAGTTTTTTTCCGTTTGATGCATGCAGAAAACGAAAAATGTGATGTATACTGCCATCACATTTTGCATGGCGTGTGGCAAGTACCTTTACGAGGATTGCTAGTACCAATACATGTATCAGTATCGACTTTAAAGTATTCAGATCACACTCTTTGGTAGAGGATTTTAAGAAAAACATATCTTTATCATTACAACAGTTTGATAACGGCGTCTGTGCTGATAACAATGCGGAGACTGAAATTTTATGTCAAGGACACGAGGCGATGTGTATATGACAGCGTTCTAAACTGGATCACAGATGATGCAACAATATTGTTGATTTTCAATGGCGTGACTGTAGGCGCAAAGAACGATGACTATGTAAGCAACATGAAAACAGTGCTCAAGAAATTCTGAAATTAAGAGATACGGTGATGGTGTTTGCAGAGAATGATGTAAATACTATCAAGATTGAAACCGAAACGATAGAAAAGTAAAGACTCTAATCATCAAAGAAGTCGTTACCAAAGTAATTTAAAAAAACAAAAACAAAGCGGATGCTTCCGTTAGAATCATCCGGAAGAGCTAAACACAACACAGTCATTGTTTTTCGCCAAAGCCAAAGAATTGTGTTTGCTTTTGAACACAGCGATGCAAGGTCTCATCGCTTTCCAATACATTTTCTTCAAGCATGGAAGTGAAAATCAAATTTCCACCTTAATGCAGAGAACACGTCATCGATTACAGAAAACGAAAATCGATAAAGAAGTTTCCAACGAGAGAAGAAGTAGACATGGTTATACTAGAGAGTGCGGAAAACTGTCTGCAAAATGAATGTTTACAGAAGACCAAAAAGAACCACAACCTAAAAACGGATCCATTCTATACTTAACACACACTAGCTGAAGATCCTTTAAGAAATTTTGATATGAGAGAAACAACCTTCTATAAGGCAGAGAACACTCCACATAATATAGAACATTACATATATTATACTGGAGTAACTTATCTTGCCGATGGTTCCGTGGTTTTGTTGGACACTGCCAAGAACAGCATTCCCATGTCTGACTCGTAAATGATTGGATGGAACAATTCGAATTCTATTCCAAGCTACAGTCTATTATACGAATGGGAGAAAGAAGAATCACAGCGTGACTTTCAGAAGAGGAAAATATTTCAATAACAGAGTTGGATTCACATTCAGAGTCGTTCAGAATATCTGCATAGATTGGTCATGGTGGTATAACGGTACCAATTGTACAACCCCAGGTGGGCGGAGCTTAAGGTGTAGGAACATTGTATTCAAAAATAAACAACAAAACTAGCTGTGATTGGGGCATTATATAAGAGTTGTACTTTCTGTTAGGCTTTAAAAAGGTTGATTCTCTTGGCAACATGTGAGATTATGTTAATTCCTATCTAGATAATATTTTATATTTTTTATGATTTTTTTTTTTTCCAAACGTCGTATACAAGACTGAAAATGTATCTGATGTGAGTAATAATAGTTCCAGCAGAGTTATTTCTCTTAAATGCAGATGAGTACCTGGTTCTGTCCTTGTCAAATTGACGACCTAACGTTGTTCTCAATGACAGTGTGTGACACGCATGCTGAGGTAGGATAGAAAGTATATTTATTTCACAAAACATTAGCATTGAGGGTCTATGGAAAAAAAAAACAAAAAAAACAATCGGTACCGTGATACCTGGTGCCATGGACTGGTGATCGTTAGCGATGATCAACTGTTGATTGGTTATCAAGATTTAGTGAGACACGCGGTTGCTATATAAGACTCAGAAGGAAACGGAAGACGTATTTCTCATATATTCAAACAGGTTAAAGAAGCGAATACTGCATGGGTAGCCTATGGTAAGTGGAGAAAGCATATCGGCATATATGATATATCCTTCTGGTTATAGACTTGTTATGGTATTATTTAGAAAGAGTTGAACAAAATTAAAATGTACAAAAGGAACTACAACTTGACTTCAAAATAATGTGAAACATAACTTCGATCCAACTGATTATGCAAATCTAGCCTAAAACACCAAAGGACTCGATTTGGATGGGGAAGGGGTTGGACAAATTTACAAGGTTCCAGTATGTGGTGAACAGATGCATAAATCACAACCCGAGGCCTTGCACACGCTATTTGCACTCAGTTTTCATCCTCATGGGAGGGACTTTCTGGTGGCTGGTGCTTCAGGAAATGTCCATGTCTTGCGACTCTAGGAGCCAGTCCTCGCTAAGAAAAGGAATGATAACCTCCCGCGGTAATATCTGGTGTTCATGTAGTCGCCGAAAGACAAATTCTAACCCAACGGTTCTCCACGTGCCCGCTGAATCCTTTTGATGCCTGCACGTGTTCCCCTATTTCCTCTTGTTGGTGGAATTAAAGAAGACTATTCTGAGTCGAAAGAGAAAATATATGATTGAAATGACGTATGTGCACTAATTCGCTGTTCGAAGTAAACGCAATGATCTAATTAAGTTAACTCCACCATATGTGTGTGCATATGCGTGAGCGTAATGTCGCTTAGCATCGTTGTTGTTGTTCATCGGAATGGAGACTTCATATTAAGTGATAAGATTATAGTTGTTCAAACTTAATTAGCATTGTTATTAATCCCTTGGGGGGGGGGGAATAATTGGACGAGAGTTGCGGATTAATAGGAGTGGTTGGTAACCGAGGCAAAGGCAGGGAACACTATTTTGGGAGACGTCTTATTTTATATTGATTTTCCACTTTCATGATTTGACAAAACTTTATTATTCATTATAATACAAAGGAAATGTTTCTGCAAATAATACATGAGAAATATTAGTTTTCATTTTTAAAAGAAGAAAAAAAAAATCAATATTAAAACCGACTTTATTAAGTTCAATAACTAAATAAAACTACACCCACATAAAGGAAAGAAATCATTAAAAGCCCCCCCCCCCTCCTCCACAAATGTAGAGGTAGAGAATGTTAAATTAACTAGCAGCTCCTTTGAAAACGACTAAATATGTTTACACGATTTCTATTATATCTTGATTAACATAAAAACAAAAACAAAACACCGCCAGGAACACACACCCCCAAAACAGCAATCCAGCAAATATCAAACGTGTCATTATCCCAGAAATATTGCGCTTAAAAGTAATCTTCCAATACTAACTACCTAGTTACGTACATGTGTATTAAATGTTTATTGATAACATTATTCTTCAATTTCTTTCCTCAGCAGTATAGGCTTAAGTACAAAATAACCAGGGCCAGATAATCCATAGGCTTAAGTACAAAATAACCAGGGCCAGATAATCCATAGGCTTAAGTACAAAATAACCAGGGCCAGATAATCCATAGGCTTAAGTACAAGATAACCAGGGCCAGATAATCCATAGGCTTAATTACAAAATAACCAGGGCCAGATAATCCATAGGCTTGAGTACAAAATAACCAGGGCCAGATAATCCGTAGGCTTGAGTACAAAATAACCAGGGCCAGATAATCCATAGGCTTAAGTACAAAATAACCAGGGCCAGATTAACCTATAGGCCAAAAAGGCGGTATAGCCTTAAGCACTGGTATGTTATCTGCAGCTAAGAAAGAAATATATAAACTCTTATATTTGGAGAGGTCTGAGGATGTTGAAATTTATCAGATTGCTCAATTCCACTAAAACTATTGAGGTTAAAAGTCTGGAAAATTTTATTTATAGAACGTATTTGAACTAATAATATGATGAATACTACTTACCGTTACAGTTTCCTTTTCATTGTTTACGACATGCATGACTATGTCATAATTCATATATCATGTGCAGATGATACTATTAAGTTAAGTATGTTAGTTACTGTTTATATATTGAGGACACTTTTTTGGTCTTTTCCCGAAGGAGCTTGTATTGAAGCTCACGCATGTGAATCAACAAGCATATTGGTTCGTGTCACCCAGTGCGGTAACTCAAGGTGTCACCCCCATAGACCTCCTTCCTGCACGACCTCCTTCCTGCACCAAAATTCAAAAATTTTATAGACAGTCGTTTGGTGTCACCCCCTCTGATGGTGTCACCCGATACGGTCCGCACACCCCCTCCCCCAGTGACGCTACTGTTCTTACTTAGTATCATGCACTATGTATACAGGAATGCAAATATGGATACTTGTGTGCGTGTGTGTGTGCCTATCACACTGTCTCAGTGTACATGTACGTATGTGCATATACGTATGTGGGCCTATGTAAGCATGTGTATGGGTATATGCATATACATATATAATGGACACGTGTATATACATGCATGTCTTAGTGTGCATGGGAATGTGGGTATGTATACGTAAGTATATAGCTTTAGTATTTATTGAATGTTTGTAATTTCGATAGGGTTGTTTTTCATTATGTATTAAACTTGTCACCATCAATGTTTGCAACAAATGAATGATTATATTTGCTGATGGCCAATCGGGTAAATGCAAATAAAGTTCTTTCTCCCTGACATATTTTGTAGGCTTACGATTCCATATCGAAGTAACAACTGAGCGTCATTTCCTCCTGTTAGCCTTAAGCACGTCATAACCTTAATCCGGACCTGAAAGTAACCCAATCAAGGACTACACTAATAATGTCAAATAAAGAAAAACTGGACGACTTATTCTGCTATTGAAAGACACCCACCCACCCACCATATACGTTTGCTTCATCTGTATATTTACCTGCTGTTTTAGCAAAAATCAATTTACTGTCTGTAAAAAGAAATGCAGGATTGATTTTGTTTCTTTTGCTCTTAGCACAGCCACAAATATCTCTTGTGAACAAAATGATTTCTTTCGCCAGCTGTTCTCCATATTTCAGACATTCTTTATATTCGTAATAATAGCTCAGGGACGGGCTCGAGTTGCAGGTCATGGCTAGCTACTGATTTACACTAGCTAATTATTTTGGGTTGCAAGTTAAGCTGATGACTAAGCAAATAACTTAAATGTTTTCAACTTAAATGCCTTGGTTGTTATAGATTATTGCAGCGGGAGGGGGTGTATCTTGATTTTCTTATATCGTTTTTCTTCCGAGAAACTTGTTAGCGAGATTATGGAGAAAAAACCCCCAAAACAACAACAACAACAACAACAACAACAAAACCCAATGAAACTTTGCGGGCACTGTTGTATTTATATGCAAATGGCGTCATTATTATTTCAGACCAGATGGTCATTTTAATTGTTTACGCATTTTTTGGAACTTCTTTTACTTTAATCTTCTTGACAGCTTCATGGCACGATTAAGAAACAAAACACTTGAGAAAGACAAATTAAATTTGGCAAGCTTATTTGTATTTAAATGTAGATACCATGATTAGATTTTGAGACCATTACACGAATTTGTTCTTTCTTTTGACACAGTTAAGAACCTTTCGGGCCTAGACTTTTTGGTGTAATGTGTGGTGGTGTTTACGTTTATAAACACAAATCTAGTTTGATTCTTTGTCTTTTTTCTTTCCTTTTCTTGTTGTTACTGTATTTACAGCATTATAATTGTAACTTCACGGATTTATTATGAAAAATTATGCGAAGAATTATTCCTAAGTTATAAAAATGTTACTGCTGTTTCCTTCAACTTCCTTTTCTGTTGAAGCTCTTCAGCCATATATACTAATATTAACAGTCACAATAATGAGTCAGATGTAATTCGTAACGTTTTGCTCTTATATAATATCAACAGTTTGACTTTACCAGGATATTTCTTAAATGATCATGTAAGAAAGCCTTTTCTGTTTATATAGTACCCCACCCCAACTTCCGTCCTTTCTTCTTTATCCGAGTTACATGACTGAACCCCTGGGCTTACCAAAAGAGAGACAGTGGTAATATGTTATAGTCCAGTGCATATGATATACGTGCAAGGTGCACGTTCTTGCTTCCTGCGGCATTAGCTGAAGAAAACAAACATTGCCGATGGGAAGATAAAACTCATTCGTATATTTTCTTTGAACCCCAGGTTTAGTTGAAAGCAGATGTTAGATAAATCTTCCATTAAGCATGACATGCTACAATTAACTTGGATGAGACTGAAATCTGTGTAGTTTGCACCGCATGGGACACACACGCAAATGCAACCAGTGTAAACCCAAATCTGACATGTTGTATCTTGACGTTTGGTTCTGTTTATGAGTTAAAGCCAGTGCCTGATTAAACCCTGTGGAGGCCCCTAGGCAGTCAAAATCTCGCCCCCCCCCCCATCGCAAATTATCTCCTAATACGTTTTTAATTTTACCAACCAAAAATTTTAATAACCCAAGGCATGGGGCCCATAGGCCGGTGCCTACTCTGCCTATTTGGTAATCCGGCACTGGTTCAAGCAAGTAACACAAACACCAATATGCTGTCGACTCTTTGCACCAAGACACATCTGGGTCTACACAGTTTGTAGTTGGTGTGTTATACAAAGGAAATTAGGGAACTAAGGCAATGTATGTTAAGGAAATCAGGGAGTCGATGCAGTGTAAGTTAAGGAAATTAGGAAATTAAGGCAATGAATGTTAAGGAAATCATGAAACTTATGCAATGTCAGTTAAGGAAACCAGGGAATCAAGGCAATATAAGCTAAGGAAATCAGGGAATTTAGGTAGTGAAAGTTAAGGGAATCACGGAACGTAGGCAAAGTAAGTTAAGGGCATCAGGGAATTAAGGCAACGTAAGTTAAGGAAATCAGGGAATGAAGTCAGTGAAAGTTAAGGGAAACATGGAACTTGGGCAATGTACGTTAATGCTATCAGGGAATTAAAGTAATATAAGTCAAGGAAAGCAGGGAATTAAGGCAGTTAAAGTTAAGGAAATAATGGAACTTAAGCAATGTAAGCTAAGGAAATCAGGGATTAAGGCAGCGAACGTTAAGGGAATCATAGAACTTAGGCAGTGTAAGTTAAGGGAACCAGAGAATTAAGGCAATGCATGTTACGAAAATCAGGGAATTAAGGCAACGTAAGTTAAGGAAATCAGGAAAGTAAGGCAATGTAAGTTAAGTAAATCAGAGAATTGAAGCAAGGAATGTTAAGGAAATCAGAGAACTAAGGAAACGAAGGTTACGGAAATCAGGAAGCTTAGGCAACAATAGTTTAGTAAATGAAGAATTAACGCAAAGGTAAGGAAAGCAGGGAATAAAGCAATGCAAGTGAAGCAAATCAGGAACTAAGGCAGTCTAGGTTGATGAAATCACAGAACTAAAATGATGAAAGTTAAGGAAATCAGGAAACTAAGGCAATGGAAGATTAGCGAATCAGGAAACTATTAAGGCATTGAAAGCTAAGGCAATCAGGTAACTAAGGCCATAAAAGGTAGAAAGTTAGATAAAATGCAACAGTTTACTTGTATATATAAATGTATACATATATAGAGTGTTCTCAGCAGCAGACACTACAGACCCAGCTGTGCCAGCACGTCATGTCGACAATGCATTCGACTGAGTGTATATGAAGCCAGTCCAGAGACCCGGATGTGCCAAAACGTTATGTCGACAGTGCGCATAGATGAGTGTGAATAAAGCAAGAATTGCCCAGGTGTACCAACATGTCATGTCTACACTGCAAACGGCTGAGTGTGTATGAAGCCAGTTCAGGACCCAGATGTGCTAACACGTCATGTCGACACTGCACATGGCTGAGTGTGAATGAAATCAGGGCAGAGACCCAGAGACGCCTGCATATCGTGTAGACCCTGCACACAATTGAGTGTTGGCACGTCATGTCGACACTGCACCCATCTGAGTGTGCATGACGCCAGGCTACATGATCGGATGTGAATGCCTATCATGTCGACACTGCACCAAACTGAGTGTCAGCACATCATGTCAACAGTAATCAGTAATTGAAGCCAGGATAGTAACCCAGATATACCAGCACATCATATTTACACTGCACACAGATGAGTGTCGTGTCGACACTGCACAAAATTGAGTGTGCACGAATCCAGCCATAGGCGAAGATGTGCCAGCACGTCATGTCGGTACAACACACAAATGAGTGTGCATGAAGCCATGCCATAGATCCAGATGTGCCAGCACGACATGTCGACACTGCGCACAGTTGAGTGTAAATGAAGCCAAGCCAAAGACCCAGATGTTCAAACAGGTCACGTCGACACTGTACAAAGTTGAGCGTGCATATTGCCAGACTATAGACCCAGATGGGGCAACACGTCATGTGGACATTGCACTGAGTTGAATGTGGATGAAGCCAGGCCATAGACTCAAATGTACAGCATGTTACATTTGAGTGTTTATGAAGATACGCCACAGACCCAGATAAACCAGCACATCATGTCGACACTGCATAAAGTTGAGTTTGCATGAAACCAGGTCAAAGACCCAGATGTATCAGCGCACAGTTCAGTGTGCATGAAACCAGAATATATATCCAGATGTGCCAACACATCATGTCAATTTACACAGTTAAGTGTACACGAAACCAGACTATATATCCAGATGTGTCAAAACATCATGTCGATTTACACAGTTAAGTGTGCATGAAACCAGACCATTGAGCCATATACTAATACATTATTTCGACACTGTTGTTACGTATATGTAATTTAATTGCTTGTGTGTTAGTTTTAAATTCTCTTTTATTTTATTTTTTATTTATTACGTTATTGTAGTGATAATTTTATTCACTGGGTTTGACTTTTTTCGGAACGTTCAGTTTTCTGTTTTGACCTGATAACAACGCAGTTCGATTTCTACATTTTATTTTTAGTTAACTTAGTTCTTGACCTTGGTTCCGATTTTGTAAACATTGAGTGAAAATGATTGGTCATTACCAAGGTCATGTTCAGCCCACATGTAAGTCTGTTGTAAATAGTTTTATTTTTAAATTTATTTCCAATGTGGGAATCTGATTCTTAGATAGGGCTATTCTAGCCTACGTGCAAATTGGCATTTTTTTTTTTTTTACTGCGCTGTTCAAGTTAAGTGACCATGTGAGCCATCATGTGATCTAAAATCGCGGGTTGAAACAGACATTTTCTAGTGGATTTGATCAGTCGTAAAATATATACCTTCAGGTTTTTCTTGTTGCCATTTGAGTTGATTTTCGTATTTAAAATAATTTATTCACCCTGGAAAATACTCTTCTTCGACGAAATTCTTGGACAAAGACATTCACTAAATTATTCGGAATTCAAAAGCCGGAATTATATTGTTGGTGACTCAACAAGGAACTGTTGACACATCAACACAAACTGGTTATAGAGGACGTCATCGCCTTCCATATTGGAACTTCATCGAGATTCGAACTTGGATTCAATTAGAACTTTTTAGTGATAGGACTTATATTTTTTAATTCTAGGATTAATTTTTGGATTATATTCACAAACCGTAAGTCCTATTTCATAATTTTACCTTGTTTTCTAGGGAAATAAATTATTTTGTTAAATTTACAAAGCTTCTTGACTTCACTCTTTTCTTTTGTTACTTTTGTATGAGCCTACACGTAACACTGTACACAGTTAATCGGACTTCATTTTCTGGAACGTATATAAGAAAGACGAAAGCAGAAAGTCCGAAAACGTTGACGTTCTGTAATTTTTTTAAATGAGAATGTGTGTGCGTGTGTGTGTGTGTGTGTGTGTGTGTGTGTGTGTGTGTCATTTTAACGTAGTTTTAAAGTTTTTTTCCGTCATATCGCTACGATGTCTGTAGTGTGGCAGTTTATAGTGATATCTAGCAATGAGACATCATGCCGCAGACATGTATCATCATGTCCTACCTAATCAGTGAGAAAATATATTCTGTTTAGAATAAGCTGCATATATTTAGCCGACATGTCTTCGAAAAAAAACGAAACTCGTGAAAATCTAATTTACACGTGTATATGTACTTCAAATTGGTATGAAAGGAAGCTTGTTGGTAATGTTCGTTAGCATGCATTTTACGGATAATAAGGAACTAGACTGGTAAGTGTGTGTGTGTGTGTGTGTGTGTGTGTGTGTGTGTGTGTGTGTGTGTGATTTGGGTTTTAACATAGCTTTAACAATTTTTCAGTCACTTCGCTACGATGTCTGCAGTGTGGCAGTTTATAGTGATGTCTAGCACTGGAGCATCATGACGCAGACACGTTGCATCATGTCCCACACACATTATCCTGACACCAGGCCGACCAGTTCTAATGCTAACATATTAATGCTGAGCTCTAAGCGAGGCAGCTGTTAGTACCATTTTTATGTCTTTGCTATGACTCGGCCGAGGGTTCGAACCCGCGACCTCGTGCATCCGAGGCGGACGCTCTAGCCACTTAGGCCACCGGAGCGGTCGACTGGTTATTTAATTTTGATGAATAATGGGTAACAATTTTAAATACCTTTTTCCAAATATCACCCTCTTTACATATTTTCAGATTACAAAAAATAAATCACCGTATTGAAATGTTTGTTCCTGAAATGTTTGTTTCAATATATTTCGAAATTACGTATTGTCAAAAGTGTTAGGTCTGTTTACAGTCAAATCATGCCTGGAATCATTTGCACCATCTTGAAGACAGAAATATTTACAATTTACAAGTTTGTCCAAAGAGATAAACGCCATGCAGCTCTGTAAGTAGGTATCAACAAGCTTTACATTGAAGCGGATATTTTATTGTTTTGACACATTCACTTGTGTAAATGTATGCATGATTCTTGTTCTGATAATAGAGCTGTAAAACATGCGGACGTGTAATGTTTCAGTAGTTTTCCTGCTGAAATTGTCGTTACATCTGGCATAGAATATTTTCATCGCTTATATCGCATTTTTGCAGCTGTGATATCCCACTGCTGTGTGAAAAAACCAATGTTGTAGATAATGTATTACGATCCGAGTAATAATTGTCATGTTGTTTTTCCACAGTTTGGTGAAATTTCCCTTAGGAAGAGTAATTTGACCAAATTCACATAGCTCTCTGAAGCATATAAGAGGCTGATACTCTGATCATTACATTGTTAATTGAACAAAAAATTAAAAACAGCGAATAGGTAAACCAAAATATC
>JAECUM010012630.1:0-91681 GCA_016617855.1 Megalonaias nervosa | reverse complement strand
GACATTGTTTGCTGGACCTGACTTTGTGCAAAACTGAGTTCATTTCTGCTTGACCTGACTGACTTTTTAAATTTTTTTTATTTCATTTATGTAAACAACATATAATAATTTCTTTATTATTCTGTATGTGTATGAGCTTATTAACCGAAATATTATTCAGGTAAACAGAGAAGGAGTACATATGTTGATCAGGGTCAGGGTTTTGGAGATTACCAAGTGAATTGTATAGGTTATTATGTTGTAAATACACAATTCTCATTAGATCATTCTAGAAGGTTATTTTTCATTAGGTAACGGTTGTTTTTAGAAACTCCTACTTGTGACCTTGAGGTCAAGCAGAGAACTATATTATCTTGTGACTGTGAGGATTTTACCAGTTGTGCTTTAACATCTAGCACTTTAAGTTGTATTATGTTGTGATCAGTTTGGGCTGAATTTTATTTTCTTCAGATTATTGAATTCAAGTGATTATTTTCTCTGGAAATACAAAAGTGCTATGATAAAGTTCTTGGATAAAGACATTCATTGGAATTTATACTGAATTAGACCTGGGATAATATTTCTGTGATTCAACAAGAGACTGTTGACACGTCAGTACTTCGCAGGCCAGGACAGAAACGTCATCGCCTTCAATTTTGATCTCTTTGACTTGAACTGAGTTTTATTCAGGACGTTTTATTACTAGGACTTGTGTCTTTAATTCTTGGATTATTTTTGGATTTAATTCGTACTACTCTTAAGTTCTGTTTTCTCATTTTTCACTTTGTATTCTAGGGAAATAAATTATTTGTGAAATTTTACAAAGCTTGTTGTCTTCACTCTTTTCTAGTACTTATTTTAAGAGCATAGACTCGTAACTAGCATGTGTAACAAGACTCACCCATTTTCACTACTATCACTGCTTACAACGCACACGCTGCACAACTATTGTCCAATTGTGTGTTTATTGTTGCAGGTAGGTCTCTGCATATTCAATGGGTATTTTACAATACTTATAAGATGTTCAACTGACAAACGAACTTGCAAGTGAAACTTCAGTGGTTAGTCTTAACACATTGAAACTGAAACTATTATATTCCTTATGTTTTGCTATCAGTTTGTTTCAAAACATTGAATTGATTTCGGTGCCATTTGTTAATATTTCCTACTTTTTCTGCTAAAGTGTTTTAATACTATTTCTATGGCAGTACAGGTATTATAGCTAATAATAATTTTCAACCAGGTAATATAATCCGTGGAGAAAGGTAAATTGGTCTGTCGACCAGGTAATCGCATGCATGGAGAAAAGTCAAGGACACATTGTACCAGAATGAAACGCGTGTTTGTAATGTGCTTTTGGTACATAGAATGTCGGTTTTTAAATCTCTATGCCGAGAAACGTTCTTGAGACACTATGTATTTTTTGTGAATTATCAAAATATGCAAAACATGAGGTTACAACTTTTATTTGATCTGACATATCATCATATGAATCATGGAATTCAATGTTACTTGTTTTCTAGGATATAGTTCCCGTCTATAAATAGATAAGGGGACTATACAATATATCATAGATTTGGAGTTCGAATCCAGCCGAAGCTCCCTTAATAATTCTTTATCCGATTACAATAAACATAGTTAATATAATGATAATGATAATTGCTTATTCTTGATCTTGCTTTTGTTGTCTCAACAACATCACACCGATAGGACTGTAGATGGTACTGTGTTTCTTTTGGCTGATTCCCGGTAAAGGCAATATATTTGCAGTCATACCACGTGTCTACAATTGACTCATACATAGGGAAAACAGAGCTGTAAGTATATCTATCATCCATCTGGTTGGCTAATGCAACCAGTCAAGTGGATATCTGCAGTGAGGACGACTTCTTACAAAATCCGGCGATATTCATTATTTGATCTTATATAGCATCCTACCAACCTTAGCAAAGAGAACGTATTCAGTGTATCCACTTGATAGTTTGCTCCTTGCATATTTCAATACGTCCATTGTAGATTCCACAGCGAACCACTGAAAACTGCGAGTGATCAAGCCTCTTAATTTTAGTACGTATCATTGAAAACTGTCTACATACAGTTTTCATAGAAAAAGCAATCCCACCGTATCATTGAAAACTGTCTCCCTACATACAGTTTTCACAGAAAAAGCAATCCCACCGTATCACTGAAAACTGTGTCCCTACATACAGTTTTCACAGAAAAAGCAATCCCACCGTATCATTGAAAACTGTGTCCCTACATAAAGTTTTCACAGAAAAAGCAATCCCACCGTATCATTGAAAACTGTGTCCTACATACAGTTTTCACAGAAAAAGCAATCCCACCGTATCATTAAAAAATGTGTCCCTACATACAGTTTTCACAGAAAAAGCAATCCCACCGTTTCATCACTACGAAACTCAAATTGGTACCCAAGTTTATAATTTATAGATATGTATTACAACTATATTTTTCATTCTGTTATGTAAATTGATGTTCCAATGCAAATCTCTTTCATTTTAAACGTCTATATATGATTGAACAAATTCTATTAATGGAAGTGAGTACATATTCGTTTAAGGACACGGGACGGTGTAGATTTTATTACAATGCAAGAATAAGTAATTCTTAGGTAAACAAGATTATATACCCCTCTACTTGACTTAGGCCGCAATCACCATTTTCTGAAAATACTCTGTCACTTAACGGAATTTCCCATTCTAGAAGTTTCAAAGA
Organism: Megalonaias nervosa; assembly: GCA_016617855.1. Classification (NCBI taxonomy): domain Eukaryota; kingdom Metazoa; phylum Mollusca; class Bivalvia; order Unionida; family Unionidae; genus Megalonaias; species Megalonaias nervosa. The sequence goes on along the minus strand of JAECUM010012630.1, from coordinate 88,966 downwards.
TGAGAATGAAGACCATAAACATGTTTTCATTAATAATGATCTGATTATTTAATCTCCACTCGAAGAGAAATACTATTTATATATTATGTTACAAATTAAATGTTACTGGTCAGGTACACTATGAACTTGATTTTGAACAAGGTCAGGTACTAAATGCAAATGTGTATAACAAATAATCATTAAGAAAAGCCAACAAATGATGCAAATTGTATGTTCGAATTCGCTCAATGGATATTTCTTTGACCTGTTTCTATGAACCTATTCTAATTTCATAAATCAGCCGCGTACATTCCTTATTTTTGGCACAACATTGATGAGAAACAATTTCTGCTGCTGATCTTCAACCAAAATCTTTGTGTTGAGATAGCAAAATCTTGCGATTCTTTGCAGAAAGTGTACGTGAATTTTCCAAATATGCAGACGCAATGTTATAAATTTAATTTGAGCTGAAATATATCATCATATAAATCATTTAATTTAATGTTACTTTTTTTCTAGTTTTTTCCCGTCTATAAAATATATTTATAAGAGTGCAAGTCATTATCTTTAATCTGACAAAACTTGTACTTAACTGTTCTTAAACCTGTCTACATTAAATATAAATCACGTATATAATTTCCTGTTGTCTAGACAATAATCATTATTTTGGACAAAAGAAAATTGGGTTGAAAAACCGAAATTCGTTTACGAAATTTGAATCATGATATTTTTACTTGTCTGCCCTTTCATACCGGTATTTGTCTCTAAACTGTGTAAGCTTCGCTTATGTGAGCAGTTCACGGATATAAAATATTATCTAAAATAAAACTTACGATATACTTGGCACCAAAATGGTAAGGTTACCGTTTGATAATGCCTTACTAGCTCCAAGTGGCTGTCCAAACTCGTTGTCAGGTAATTGTGTGTACTTAATGTCAATAACAGTCTTTTAATAGAACACAATAATATAGTCCCAAAATGTTCAAGTCTGAATTCACTATGATTCCAAATTAATGTTCCAGTCCAAGAATATTATTGATGAGTACTTTGTATTTCCAGTGAATAATAACTTAATTTAATACATTATTCCACCCAAAAAAGTACTGAACACAAGAATGAGAATGATTATGCTACAAATGTTAAAGCAAGAACGAGTATTTTTTTCAAGAGAACAAGATTATGCAAAACACTAAGACATACAATAAAACAATGATCTGGGTCAAATGTTCATTTCTAGATAACGTCTATTACTAAATTTATAATAAAGAACATAGGAAATATCAGGTAGACCAGGTTTTTCCATGGGGGAATTTCAATGTTCTATGCTCAGATTAGGATCAACATATTTGCATTAACAATGACCTGAATGCTTAATCCACAATTAAAGAAACAATATTAGCTATATATTCTATTATTTACAAACTAAATGTTCGATTTACCCACTGCTGTAAACGCACAATGCCTGCAGTGAGTAACTCAATTACCACGGGTTCTCTGATCGTAGAGTTCACTGCAAAAGGGTAGAAATACTTAAATCCCAGGATTATCTGTGTATAATCATTGTACAACGAGTTTTCTAAGGCAGCTGTATACTTCACGGAAACAATCTTGAGCTGTAGAGGCATGAGAAATGTAAAATCGCATTCTTTTTTACTATCGGTTTTAAGTGATAAAATTGTTTTAAAATTTGTTCTAAATTTGACTGAGTCAAAGCTATGTAAGATAACGCCATGCTATTAGACTACAGTATGATTCTTGTTAGCTATTTTTTTAAAGAGAACCGACAAACTGAATTCAGTTATACGTTGCATACATTAAAGGTAGAGTAATATTCAAGTTCGCATAATCAATTGAGATTGTTCTTGTCGGACACAGGTTCATATGAGAGCATGTTTAATAAAATAATATTATACACTATTTCAGATGAAACAATTTCATGTGTCATGAAGTCAACTCATTTACGTGCATGCGTATTCTCACTTAACCGTGTCTCGTGTACTACACGGCTCGTTCTTTATATTTCAGATATTCTTATTAATGTGGAATTTTAGAACTATGTTAGTTTTCGTGTAACCCAGATGTTGCGGTAGATGGTGACGTTGGGTAGAGGACGGTTTTGATTCTGTCGCAGTGAGGGACCAAATCTTCCGGACCAACATACATGCAGGAAATATGAACGCTCTTAAGGGATCTTCGGCAGACTGGGAGGGGCGAGAAGCTGTGGAATCGGAATCATCGTAGTCGTCAACTGGATGCCACTATATACCTACATCCCATTTTGAATCAATATTATTTAATATCACTATATGAGTGAAGTCAATAATTCAGTATCGTTATACCAATGAAAATTAGTTATACATACATCTTACTTGTGGATGAACCATTCACACTTTTATAAGTTCTGTAAATCGGCCTCCCTTTGTGATAGAACCATACATTGTTAATCATTTTGTATAAATTCTATACATTGATTATCCATGGTGATAGTTCCAGATATCAATCATATTTGTTAAGTACTTCCATACATTGATTTTGTTTGATTACTCGCTCAAGTTGCATGTTCTGGCTATTTTTATTAAAGACATTAAGTATGCATGTGTCCCTAAATTAATGCCCTACCTGACTAGTATGAAACCGATACACAAATCAAACCAGAACTGACGGATAAAAAGACCTTACGACATTAAGTTGTCGAAGAGAAATATTATAGCGAATATACCATGACCCACCGTGCCCTATCGACGGAATCCGGTGTCGTGTAGAATAAACATTCTGACACACACAATTAGTATTAAAGTGTATTATTTCTGCCGATATATTACAAACAATATTTTACATACAGCTATGAGCTTTTTGTTTCCATATACCTGTTGTTTCCTTTTGGACATGGATATATAGTTGAACATGTTCTATCAATGTAAGAAAACGCACTTTCGTTTCAGGACACCTGATTATGTAAATTTTGATTACGGAGTACTACACAATATAATATTTACAAAACACTGAACAACGGCTACAATAAAATTGCTAAAGTCTGCAAAATGAAAACTGCATATTTTCACGTACTTTTGAAATGTCTAAATTGGTTAGTTTTGGAAATTATTACTGGTGTCTAGATGATATTGATATTCTTGTTAGACTATTGGTGCATTTAATAGCATTTATTATGAACATTTGCTTCTCCTTAGAGTGTCTAGAAATACTTCCAAGGATTAGCACAATAATGCCAAAAGGTCTATGTACATGAAAACTGTAGTGTGAAACAAAATATACCTTAAACTTTAAAATGCAAACAGAGGAGAAAAAAGCAACTATCAGGGAAAATGTCCACGTCTCGAAAAGCTACTGAGATTTTATTCAAAATATATTTTACGCTCAATCTTTCATAGTACATTAAAATTTTTTTGTTGCTTTATGGTCACGCATTATTTTTTTTCCAAACTATCTTGATGCTTGTTAATGCCGTTTGTATCAAATTCTTGACATTTATGTTGTACATTTATTCCTCATTTATTTCTTGATACATAAATAATGGATTTTATATCGAGCAAACGAGATGGCGTTCTTTTCTTATTTTGATGGTCATGTTATTAATATGACTGCAAATGACGAAAGCACTGAGAGAATATTATTTGATGCAGTTTACAAAAACATAGATATAGGCCAGAAATCCTCACAAGAACTGAAAGTCTTTGAAATGGCCGACAGGTTTAAAACGTGTTTCTCAATTGTGGATGATGGCAGATATAGGGGTGAACAAAAACTTTTAATAGTGGCTGCAGATAATTATATATTTGAAATTAAATATAATGAAGAGACTGGAGAACTTAAAAACATACCAGTGATTCTCGACTTTAGCCTTTCAGATAAAACAATTTCCATCAATTTAGTAGGTCCTGATTCGGGGGATCTACCAGTGAGAGATGCAGCTCGTATAATTACAATTATTGCTTCCAAGCAAAGTGATCACATAATAGCCAACAGCGGAGACAATTATTTCAGTTGCTCTGGTGGTAAACTTGATTATTTAGAAGGTAGAGGTGGCCAAGACACCGATGTCATTCAAAAGGAATGCTCAAATGTTCACATTCTAAATTTTGATCCATCTGAAAAATGTGATAGAATGATTATTGAATCAGGTTATAATTCACTTCATCTGCATTTGATGTCAGAGGATTCCGTAGTAATTCGTTCTGAAGTAGAGGATATAAACACTGTGCTGCTGAATTGGTTTGTAAACTCAACGTACCAGCACCTCGCCTTTGAGACGGAGGATGGTATAACGTGTAGTGTACCTACATCTAAAGAGGAATTAACACCCAATATGAACATGTTGCCATATGAAATACGATTTACAGAAGAATCCTGTAAAAGTGGCGATCATACTTCATTGGATTTAAATAAGGATCCATGGAAAAATGTTACCAAGATTGTCGCCAGGCCAACATTATGTGTTTGTTCAGTCACTGGAAATGACCTTGGAAATTACATTGACTTGGGTCCCACGAATGTAACTGAACGTCGATACATGGCAGGTAGAAATGACTCTAACACATACGTTGTGGAATACGGCTATGGCACTTTAAATGAAATTTTCAACTTTGCAAATGACGAAAACTTGGATCTTATGCTTATAGATATTCTATATTATGATCTCGAAATCCGTGTAGTTGAGGACGACATGATCATCACCTCCTCGTCTCATCCAGAGTCTGTAGGTGTTCGAATACTGAACTTCATATGAGGAAAAACCTATCAGCATCTAAAAGCAACAATATCTGATGGCATTATGATGAAAATTGAACCCATATTTCCGCATAAAATAGTTTTAATAGTTGATAAATCGTATTCTTCATATTCGGTAAGGATTAACAATAGATACCCAGAATTAATGATGGCTAGGAAGATAACAGGTTCGATGTTGGAGAAAAATTATATTGAAGGAGGCGACGAAACTGTATATATTTCTGGTGGTGAACAGGATGATACACTTATGGAGAGAAACTTAACGGCTTAGAAGGTTCGGATTGCATTTATGGTCATGATGGAAATGACATTTTGACTGGAGGATCAGTTGATGATTTGTTAAAAAGGAGCGAGGGTGATGACACACTCTTTGGTGGCGATGGGGCAGACTCAATACACGGTGGCGCAGGGACTAACACAGTAGTTTTCAAAGGTGACGGGCTTAATCAGGTTGTGTATGTGTAGATCTCCGGACAGGACGAGGTGAAAAAGTCGATGGAGAGGGTGACTCGAATGAAGATATACAAAACATATACGGATATGAATACAACGATATTCTTCATGGAAATGACCAAGATAACGTTATCAAAGGCTTTCAAAGTACTGACTACATTCACCCACATGGATCGAATGACATTTTGACAGGTGGACCTGGAACTGACGTTTACAACTGCAGTAGTGCAACTAGGAGAAAGCAAATCTGGCTTGATGGTGATTTGAATTCTCCAGATTTGATAGTTATAGATAAGAACACAATGAATGAGATTTGCTACTTTTTGATTGAAGATAACTTAATCATTACAAACACTATTTCTAAACCAAAGACAGGTCGTCTAGAACTTATGATAATGAACTTCACAGCAGAGAAAGCTTTAAAAAATGTCAATCTTCAAATCGGAATGTATTTACATGAGTCTACATTCGCTGACGCGTACTCTGTGAATTTTGACATTCAACTTTTTAAAAGACTATCGTGGATGCATGTGCTTGATGTTAGTGATAACGAAATCATTCTCTTACTTAATGGGTCATTTTCAACATTATATTGAGGGAAATGTTGATCTAAGACTTCTTTTATCTTACTTCTGCAATAATACTGTTAATGTGACCGACATCAACACGAAACCATACAACAGATCAGACCTAATTATTGTTAGTGATCTATTACCAGGAGTTGAATACAATTTAACGCTTTCTCTTATAAAATTTCACACTGAATTTGAATCTACTTCAGTTAAACAATATACTCTTCCTCTTCCACAAAGCAATCTAAAAACATCAGATATTCTGTCCGATATCTTTACAGTTATGTGGACTTTACCTGGGCAATTAGGAACAAATTTTAGCTTTGAGTGCTACGTTAATTCCACGGACGGAGCATACACTTTTGTGTCCACCATCAAACAGCCACTGGTAGTTATACAGTCTCTTACACCACATACAGATTATGAAGTTCGAATTCGGTCTGTCGTCTCTACGTATATAAGTGCGTATTCTGTACCACTCCACGTACGAACAAATGCAACATGTAATAATACAAAACCTCCACAAGACGGATATACACAAAGTACGGTACAGACGGAAAGGGGACATGAGGTAAAAAATGGCTTGCAATGAAGGTTTTGTACTTATTGGAGACGAAACTGTTATATACGACGATGGCAAAACTGTCGAAAATCAAATATGTTCAAAAAAATGTGTACCATACCAGAACGTTTCAACTCACATGCTGAAATAAAATGGTATAGGACATCTCCTTCGTCGGAGTGGGAAGTGACCTGGGAATGCGACGAAGAGTTTGAAATTGATCCTTGGAAGACAATCCATACTGCTATATGTAGGAAAGGGCAGAGGCAAAGCCAGCTTTTACCTTGCAATCCAACTGTACGCTGCCCCGACCCAATTGCTCCAGAAAATGGGGAGATAAATATACCAAGTTCCATGTCATCTGGCTTCAGGAAAAATGCTTCGATTGATGTGTCTTGCAATCGTGGATTTGCCATTGTAGGTCCTACAAAAATAATATGCCTTGGATCCTCGTGGGCGGAGCTTCCAAAATGCATTCAAGTGTTTTGCCCATTTCCCCCGCAAGTAGATCATGGACATTATCAATACATATCTGGTTCTGACAAGAGAGATAGAGCAGAGCAAAATGCCACAGCAGAGTTAGTATGTGATTTGTATCACATTCCGGAAGAATGGAACAGTGTCAAAATAATTGATTACCTCAAAGAAAATGTGGTTGATACTGAACATATTATATGCGATGAAGGAAAATGGATCGATAAAGTCCAACATTGTGTACCAGTTGCTGAACTAGTGAACAAAGAGGAATATATTTTCCATGTGCGTGGTTACGCCAAACTTATGCCGAAAATAACATGGGAGCAACTTGACGTTTACACAACTGAAACCGTTCTCAGTAATATCTGCAACAATATGGGTCTAACATACACTGGAGAGAGTGATAACGCCAGAATATGCAGTAGGTCTGTCACATTGAAAGGGATAACTCAGTATGAGGGTGCACCATTCATTACGGTAGAAAACACGTGGCAAGCCATTTGCATTGACAGTCATCATCAATCGGTTGCAGAATATTTCTGCCAGCACTTGTCCTATTCAGGCTACGCTGTTAATGTGTACAAAAGTGAAAGTTTCACAGCTATGTATGGAGTACGCCAAACATTTGAACATGAGCATCCCTTATTGCACAAATTTGAAATAAGCTGCGATACGTACTTACGGTGTCGTGGCAAATGCTCAAATCCATACACACATAATGCCAAGGACTGCCGTGATGACTATTCCAGTGAGAGGAAAAAAATATGGTGGCTTGAGGTAGAAACTTGCTTTACAAATTGCAATTCTGGATACGGCAGATTCGGCAGTGAATCGATCACCTGCATAGCAGATGGGAGCTGGTCAGAAAATTCGACATGCGCAGAACAGGTACTTGAGACGAAGAACGCATATGAGGGAGAGGATCTGACCTTTTCCTGCAGCGAGGGCCAATTTGTAAAAATTATATCAACTAACTACCACGGCCGGTGTCAAGAATATTACATTTTGATTCCGTGGAGCTCACAGCCATGTTACTACATATGTCCCTTTCAAATAAATGCTGCTACAAAATTATTAAATTCTTAAGACAATTTGACAATGAATTTGACATCAGTTCTATTTTATGAACAACAGACCACTATTTCAAATCGCACTTTTCTCGAAGTTGTCAGGTCTTTCTCTTCATCATCGTAATCATCATGATATTTCTTTAGGGTATTTTGATGTCATGACACGGCATCATTTTCGTTATACGTCATAATGGAGATTAATTATTTCATCATCTCCTTCATGGCAATAACTTGACAATTTATCCCAGTTAATTTGTGCCCATGTTCAAATGACCTTGTTTTAGCATATAAGCACGTTTTGTTAGGGTCATCCCCGTTTTAAAATTATTTTAGATGCTTTGGACAAGTACTGTTAGGTAAAAATATTCCTTGCAAGATTAAAAAGAAATCACTTGACACGGGGAAATGAAATTGCACATGTAGATTTATATAGCTACGTAGAGAACCTGAACAGTCTGGACATTCAAATAAGTTTTCAAGTGGAATTATGTTTGGGTACCTTTTTGCACTGTTAACCTTTTGTTGACTGTAGGGCATATTTGATTGTACACACAAAATTCCAGTTTTTAAGTCCAACATTGGTAGGGGCATATATTATTTCACTTTTCTGTCTGTCCATCTATCAGCTCGTCAAATTAGTTATATTTTACGTAAGGACATTTTAGCAACTATGAATAGGCATATGTGTTGCATGGGTACATTTCTAGTTCTTTACATTATTCCCCTTTTTTACCATGTTCTGCTAACATTCCTTTAAACATACACACCTGTAAATATATTTTGAATATTGCCAGTTTTAAAGATAATACCATTTGTTATTAAAAACGCCTCATTAAATAATAAGCTTTTTGGCGTTTCGTATGCATGCATATATGAAACACTTAGTTTCCAGTATAGTATGAAGCTAGTTTCCGGTCCGGAAATGATAGTTTCAATAAAATCGGAAACCTAAATTTACCGATTGCATGGAAGATTTCATTAAGTTGTATAGTATGATCAAATTGTTTCACGTGAATTCGTGTGGTTTCGGTTTTGATTCCATGCACATAAGAATTCTTCCAGTTTTCATTGCGAAACAAGGACAGAACGCTAAGCTATACCTGGAAAATCCTTTTCAGTTTCCATTGTATTTCAGGCATTTTTCGTAACATAGAAACTGTACCAAACCACTGGAATCTCTTCCAGTTCCCAAAGCTTGTGACATTTTTAGTAACACGTAGAAGACAGAACCCATAAAAAAAATTCTAAGAATTGTTGTCAGTTTCTAGCGTTTTCTGTCAATTCTCGATATACTGAGACAATGAAAAACCGAACAAAATTCCATTCAAATTACATACTTTTTCAGGAACTTTCTAAAATATGGAATAAATGCAAGCACAAGATTCCACTATATTTCAGTTTCTAATACTTTCTGGCGCTTTAAGCAATATAGGAACACCTGAAACCACATGTTTCGGTTACAGTTTTCAATGCTTTATAGAAGTCTCCTTAACAAGGATACAACTGAGGCCACGAGAATTCGTTATCACTTGAAATTAATTTTCTTTTACAATTACAATGCCATTAGGCGATTTACGTACCACGAAATTGTCATAAATAACAATCTTGAAACTATTTCGATATTGTCTTTTATTTCATAGGGAATAGAAAATAAATTATTTGTAGTATATTTATTCTTTCCAATTAATGACATTATGTACGAAAGGGTTACCTTGGTTTGATTTTATTAAGCAACTTATGTAAAGTTTATATCATTTTTACTGTGACCAAAATAGCAAAATTTAATGTTTGATTGTAACTTTTGAAAATAACTAGAATACTAGAAAATATTATTAAACGTTTGCTCCACACCACCGGGTATTTTGAGGCTTGTAATGTTCATTAAGGTACGTGCCCATCGCCATTTTTGCAAAAATGTCTTGCAGTTGTTTGCAGTGCAGATGAAGATGTGTAATAAAGTTACGTCCATTCTCTTACTAAAATTCGAATTAATTTTTTTCCAACTGATTTAAAACATTCTTACTAAAGAGAATGACAGAAGCAGGGTACCGTACAAACGGTGGCAAGTGCAAATCCACACCAAGTATTTTCAAACAGTATGAAACAATAGCCATTATACTAGACCTTTAAACAGTTTCAATATTTGCATTGTTTTCTTCTTGTTCGTATAGCAATTCCAGGTTTGAAAATTTGAAATGAAAACCAGAGTTATGTCAGTTTCTGTATAAAGAGGTCGCATCAGATGAACTCAGACGAAAAGCAGAGTTTTAAAAATATCAAGTAGAGTTATAAAAATATCAATAGAAGCAAATGCAAAGGACCTAAGGAAGATAAACTGTTTCACAGAAATGTACATATTGGATGTGAATGTCAAAAGTCTTGAAACGGTTGCAAATAAATAAAGATTACACGCTGCTAAAAAAATCAAGATAAAAGAACTCTTTTAAATAGCAAAAACATATTTACTCTCTGCTACAATATGCTAAAATTAAAAACAATGGGGAAAATAATAATATGCAATTTATGGAAAATTTGCCTCCTAGAAAGAAAATTAAACTTCTGAGTCAAATGTTTAAAACGATACTTAACTGATTCCATAAACTAATTTTAACACATTTATATTTAAGTACCAGAAAAATCGGATGACACTACACCAAGCACGCAAATCTTTGATTTAAACAACTCCAAAGCTACTACATTAACTTGATATGTGCCTTGTGAATCCAATTAGACATTAAAATATACATGCGCTTCTCAGAAATACATAATCAAGTGCGCAGATAAGTGGTTTTTATAGTTGTGCTACAGCATTCTCACTTAGATTTTTTAATAAAGTCAGCAATATGGTTTATAAAAATTCTCGCTGATCCAAAACGGCATTGTATTAGGAAAGAAAAAACGAACCAAATTTGTGATGTAGATAATAATGTGTCATTACAGCAAACAGGACTTGTAAGTTATATAACATTTTCTCTAATAAGGCCTGCTGAATACTTGATAATACTGTTTCAGCAAATAATATCATAGTGAATACAGTTTGTTCGCTCCCTAAATAGAGGATCTCAAATGGGTAAAGATTTAATATTGAATTTATGAAACTCGTTGAATAATGTCCAGCTTTTGCTAGCCAAGGACATAATGCTGGACATTATTCAGCTAGTTTCATAAATTTAATATTAAATCATTGCACATTCGAGATTCTTTATCACATAGTGTTTATTTCAGTAGAAATTATTTAGATTGAATGAACAAATAATTTCATTCATTCTGACAGACGTTTCACCTTTCATTTGTTGTGAGAAAAAATAACCCCAACCAAAGTTGAACTAGTATTGACGTTTAATAGTAGATTACACTTTTCTTACAAATATAAATCAAAGAACAAGCGTCCTTCCGAAAGAACAGAACATTTTACACACTCAAAATATTTTTCAACGCAGAATGTCCAATGTGTCTGATGTCACATTGTTTGATGCATTACCCGTGCAGTTGACGATCCATGTTTAGATAACCGTGATGTGTCATTTTCACAACTACACATTACATTGATATCTGCGATATTCATGGGAAAGAAGTTTACTGGATGCAGAAATTCCCATATTTACTGTAATGTGTTTGTGACCCGATATTTGCAGTGTTTGATTTGGAACAGTATACTACAGAATATGCAAACAAATTTCATTTTGAGTCGGAATTACATCACATATTTACCGTGTAAATATGTAGTGGTTGGACAAACGTCTGTCAGTTTGGAAATCGGTTAATGTTCACATCCTTCTGTGAACACAGGTGAGTTTATTTACTTCTGTAAGTTAATATTTAAACCACGCTTGTATATAGGGTTGATTCCATGCTACAGATATACCGCCTCCCTCAACCCCCACCCCACAAAAGCAATACCCATAGTTTTACTTGTTGTTGTTATTGTTTTTGCCTTGTGGTTTTAGCCGTTTGTCATGTTATGTTATGTTATACATGATATAACAAACCCCTGTGGGGGTAAATTAGCCATATTGAAGCAGACGATACCATTTTTCCCCAATTCCTTTTCGTGATTCGATTCGAAAAATGGCGGACAAAAATGTTCATTGAAAACAAAAAATTCCAGAACCCCGGGTTAAAAAAGTTTTCCCACCATAGCAGCCAATCAATAAGGAGAATAGTGGGCAATAATTTCATTGGCTTAATTGGACCAATCAAAATCACATAAAGTGATATTTTAACGTGTGGTAATATAAAAAATATGAAACTGCACATACTATAGGAAAACAACACGTTATACAGTACTGCCCATACTGCAGATAAGAACAGTAAACGCCCATTAATTTCGAAAGCTGACAAATCTTAGCACCTCCCCGTTCCCCCATTAAAATGCACAATACAAACGCTAAATTAAACAATTCTAACCATTAACTCTACATATGCACGTACTTATTCATTTATATCAAATTTGCTTAGCTCCACATATTACTAAAAATATGTCTAACATGCTTATTTTCAGGAGACAGGCTAGTCTTCATTTCGCTGTATCGTATCCAGCACAAGTAAAGACAGAAAGGTTTATACGAGTGCAAAATAAAATACTTGCAAAATAAATTTCGTACATAATTTACTGTCATCTAGACTAGAAGCATTCTTTCTAAGATTAAAATTGAATGACGAAAATTATAATGCTTTTATGATGATATAAAATATTTCCACTTAGCAGAGTATGCTGGAGGGATAGAGTGCCTACACCATATGGTAGATGAGTCGAGTTCGAATCTGTTGGAGCTCCTTAACTTTCATTTATCTGGTCAAAATAAAGTATTATTAGTAAAATCATCACTGCTAATTGGTCATCTTGCTGAGGTCAACTAAATCACGCAAGGCTCTATTTACTGACTCACAGAGAAGGGCAATATCTTGGCACTCTTATAACATGCTTGCAATTGCTTCCTATTGGGAACATAGGGCTCTAAATATGTCATATCGTCATCCACCTGGTCAGCTCTTGCAACAATTCGTGTGCATTCCTGCAATTAGGATGACTTATGCTGGACCGTTTGCGTGACATAAACATTTATAACCTCCTACTATCAAAGCGTATCATTTATATTTTACTCCTTTTATATTAAAATACATCCAAAGTAGATTCCACAGCGTACCAGTGGAGGATGCGAGCAATCAAGACTCTTGATTCTAGGATTTTTCATCTAAACCCTTTGTCCTTATATACAGTTTAAACGAGCCCGATCAGTTTAAAGTCTTAACTTCTTGTTTGTAGTTCCTTCACACAGAGCAATTAGAGAATAATAAGACTATGACGGATAATTAATTTCGAAGATAAGACATTGTTGATTCAAAATTCGACCTTGTGCGTGGACCACCCAGGCTGGGTAATTATCCAATACGATATTTCTGGACATCCCTTCCCATTTTAGAGCATTTATCAACCATTGCACTATACCAGTCAATACCATTTTGGACAGCTCTAATTACATATTGGGGTCATTTTCAACGATTAAAAGACCCATCATTGACATGCCATCTAAATTGAAATCAAATTAAGTTCAATAGGGACAGAGATGAGAAATACAGACTTGCCTTGTGTCACGGAATTGTATAAATTCCTCTATTTATTAAAAGCATGTACTTTGGTTTCGTTTTTTGTGTACAACGATACCCGAGGGTGATTTTTGTATATTGTATAATATTTCGAAATAGTGAGTTCGGTTCATCCCTGCCGCACGTGTGAAGTGCTCTCAATGGGAAAAGGCGATTTACATCTAGCACGGTTACATCGACTGTATATAAATGCCTCACCGTAAAGTGATATCTTCACATTACGGAACGTCTTGTCAGTAAGCAGTCTACTTAGGGACTTGCACATCTTCAGCTGTAGAGGTATGTAATTTATTAATTTCTTATGTATATTATTTCTTTTGTATATTGTAAGTTACAGCTATTGTATCACTACGTTTATTTTTGTACATTTTCAATGTAGCTTTGGTTTGTGTAGTATAACGGAAGTATTTTCTATCCTTGTTTGTGACTTAGCAAGAGATTTATATTAGCAATATAAAGTTGCATTTTCTTAAGAAACGTTTAGTACCATAGGAATCTTATCGGACACAGGTTCACTTCTGAACCTGTTTGTTTTGTAATATTGTACCGATAATGTAATTTGTATAACTTACCGTATATAACGTCACTACATTTTATTATATATACCGTGTCATGAGTAGTACACGGTGTTAGATGTATTTTCAGCTGACCAGAGTGATCCATGGTGATCGTAGTCGTCGTGGTACCAGCTATAGAGCTAACCATAGAAGTTAACCATAGCAGCCGTAGAGCTGAGTGAATAGTGTTGCTGGTCGAGTAGCAGGTGATTGGACGTTGCAGACCGGATTGGTGGGCGCTGATTGCTTGATTGACCAAGGAATTGAATGGTGATCGGTGACTACCTATAATGATACTTGCTTGATTGACGGGTGTGACTGGTAGCCAAGTGTGATATTGAAGGAAGTGTTTTGTGTTACTCCATGCACGTAATCTTTTAGCCGCTGGCTAATTTTGGGGTTTTGTTATACCCATTGTTTTGGAAAAGTGTAAAGATATTTTTGTATGATATTTGTCCAATCAATTGATCATTTTACTATTTGAGTAAAAAATATATAATTTTTCACTAGTTGAGTGAATACATCATTTTTACTATTGAGTTAAACACCCATTCTTTTCATCGTGTGAAATTATTGTTAACTGTTCACCTTTTGTCCTTGTACTATGTAAGGTCATTTATTTGTATTTATATTTGTTGCATTTTTAGGTTCGTACGTATTATGTTAATGTGTCCAATATTTGGATCTTATACACGCGCGTATTAATCAATATTCTTTTCTCATTCAAGTCATACATCAATAAACATTGTATTTGTATCACCATCAAGTGTTCTGTTGTGAATCCGAAATCCCAACTCAGTTATCTTGTTACACCTTGGCATGGATTTGTTTGATCAGGACCAGATGCTGCGGATTCGGTGTCGCAATGTCGTAGGTCTGACGGCTTCTATCTGCATCAAGACCATAAGCCGGGATTCCATGTCGCGATGAATTTAAGTCTAATGTCTTCAGTCTACAATATCAGTGTCTTAGTTTCTAGACTTTGACTGGTAGATGAAGAAGTAGTTACCCATGTTATTACATAGGTATTACTTTGTACATTGTCACTGACCAGAAGAAAACTTGTTGCGGTTAATCGTAAAATATAGATTGGTATAAGGTAAACACCCATCACTTTTATCATAAGCCCCATTAGACATATTGCGCACGATTACTACTGTCAACGATACAGATTATATTGCTAATAAATTACCAAACAGTTTACTTTAATAGAATGAGGGAGAGAAGATACAAGTGAACTTGGAGAACAAGACCAATGTTTAGAAAAAGACGCTTTTAAGAATGTATATTTGTTGAGAAAGCTGTGTTGTCTGAGAGAGGGGATAATTAAAGTTTTAGTAAACTTTCTAAATAGTTCAGTTGGAACACCAACCTGATGTGATGATGATAAATAAGAAACAGTATGCTATTGTTCGATTGTATTGAAATTTCATTTTGACTTTTTTCTTTTTAAACGTATCGAAAGAATCGGGAATTCGCGTGTTTATTCTTATTATTGTCCTCTCCCTTCTTGTCATATTTATAAACTCTCTTACGTTAATTTATTTGGCATTCTTGGAACGTTTGGCATGTAAATAAAGATGAAGCCATAACGTACATCAAAAAATATATTTCTTATGACTCGGAAAGTTAGCATTGATTTCCCCATCGCAATCTTCGTTGGCATAGAAATTAATTTCTTACTTGTGTCAGCTTCTCGGACCGAAAAAGGAATGGTTCAAGTTTTGTGAAGCTTGAATAGATTTAATCAATCCGAGACCGATCGTAGTTCACGATTCCAAATCGTCAGATCCAGGCTCTAGTAATTTTGTTCAAGAGAGTACGAGATGTCGGTAGCTGAGCATATTGCATAACGAAGCACCAAGGCAATATGCAGAGTGATGTGATCAGTTTGAAAGACATATCTTCTAAATAGGATACATGTAAAAGGACGACTCTGAAAATCTGACAATACGAGGTACAGTTACCAATGTTAATGAGGTTACAAACTTCCTGTGTAGGTCCAACGTCTTCTTCATATAATTGTTATGAATTAAAGCTGATATATATGTGCGTGTGATTTAAATTTTTAACGTACCTTTACCAGTTTTTCAGTCATATCGCTACGATGTCTGCAGTGTGACAGTTAATAGTAAATCTAGCACTGGGGTATCATGCCGCAGACATGTTGCATGATGTCCCACCCAGTCACATTATCCTGACACCAGGCCGACCAGTCCTAACACTAACCTCTTAATGCTGAGCGCCAAGCGAGGTAGCTGTTAGTTCCATTTTTAAAGTCTTTGGTATGACTCGGCCGGGGTTCGAATCCGCGACCTCCCGCATCCGAGGCGGATGCTCTAACCACTAGGCCACCGGAGCGGTTATATATATGTGTGTGTGTGCGTGTGACGGAAAGTCTCATTCGCATATTTTTTTTACTATAATTGATGAAACGCAAAAATGCGGATTTCAATTAGCAGATATTGACATGTATGCATTCTGACCTAAATATTTCAACATACACTTTGACGTTACTTACAAGGAACTGAAAAAATAAATGTGCAGTTACAATTTATCCAGTGTATTGCTTATGTCCTCAAAAACAAGAAAATAAACACACCTGTGTAATTAGAAGAAATACTTTGAAACTCAAAATTGATATAAATGTTTTATTTCCCCTCGTGTAATACAAAATATGTTACATGCTGTTATTTTAATCTGATGTACCATGAATCAGTCTCTGTTTCCGGTTGAGGCTGAATATGTGTTAGGACAAATCTATTAATGGAACGGAATTCAGGGATCTAGATTGTGTTGCTTTGTATCACAGTGTAATGGCAAAAGAATATTGGCAAATGAATGACACAAATGGTACAATAACAATTAACAAGAATGTATATCCAGATTGAAACACACGTTGTTCTTCCCATAGATTTGAAAGTTTCTCAAATAGGTTTTTATTTTTGTACCTAGTCATCTAGCCGATTTCCTTTTAAAAAGAAAAATTGATTTCTTTAATGGCATCTGTTTCCCACTGGACGTACGACGTGCAAGGTATTTGTGACTGTCTATTTGTTTGAATTACTTCCAGAGAATTGCACGATTTTGAATTTATAAACAAGACATATCAATGATTAATTGAAACTACGCAATTTACAAAAAGACTGTTTTCCGTCGTTGACTATTCTCGCTTCATATGATTGTTTCTAGGTTGTCCAGACGATTATGTGTTGTGTCTGAGTTAATATGACAAATAACAAGACCATTATTGAT
This sequence comes from Megalonaias nervosa, assembly GCA_016617855.1. Lineage (NCBI taxonomy): Eukaryota > Metazoa > Mollusca > Bivalvia > Unionida > Unionidae > Megalonaias > Megalonaias nervosa. The sequence continues at coordinate 71,688 of JAECUM010012630.1, read as the reverse complement.
CACGCCATTGAACATTCATATACAAATCTATTGGAATGATAGATTTTATTTTTTTGCTGCCTGGAATTGAAATAACAATAATTAAGTTGTCTTATTTATTGATAGTTCCAAGTTGTCTTTTATTCTTGCAATATCTGATAATTCCGGCTCGATTCGCTTCGTAGCTAGTAAACACGGGATACCTTCTAAACTCATCATCATCACTAACTAGTTCAACTGATTAATCACTAAGTTGTTTAACAAATTTTTCACTAACTTGTTCAACTGATTCATCACTAACTTGTTCGACTGATTTAGATTCACAATTTGATCAGTTTGTGTTACTGTCTGGCGGTTTTTTACATAAAAGAATCGTTCCAACGCACGATGAAACAAACTGCGTTAAAATATGACACCATCATGGATGAATTACTCATTAATTGTTTTACAGTGTCGTCGGTTGTTGTTCACATTGCACAACAAAATAAATCAATGTTGTCCAACACCAAAGGGATTTCTCGATGATATATCACATCCTATGTCGAGTTTGGTCATGTCGGTCTCTGGAACACCAAATACTATTCCGCCGATTTGGTGTCGGTTGATGATGTCGCTGCGTATCCGGCTGCTTTTCTTGGTCTTTGTGAGTGTGACTCGTATTTTGAACGTTTCGACCATCAGACACATAAAATGAACAGATTTGCAATAAACGGATCACTGCCCAACATCGATCTTACTGATCTTACTGGATTCGCGGAGATTGATTCGTTTGATTTTGCGTCAAAATGCTCATCCGGTTATACCAATTTGGTTTGGTCGACACTTTAATAAACCTGATATAAAAATTAATCTAAACGATTATTGCGCAAGAAATCAATTTGGATGGAATCCGATAGTCTTATAAAGATATTTTATTAGATAGTGGTATTTTAACGTCGTTAACAGTAACATCAGCGATTATTTCATACAACCCACAAAAATCTATTTGATTACCATGCGATGACTGTTACGTATATGTAATTAAATTGCTTGTGTGTTAGTTTAAAAATTCTTTTTTATTTTATTTTTATTTCATTACATTTATTGTAATGATTATTTTCATGGGATTTGAAATTCTTTTTCAGTAATTCTGTTCATCTAAGACGTAAAACGTATTACATTAGTAATATTTTTAGTTTACCTTGGTCCGCGGTGGTGTAAGAGCTACGCGAGAACGATTGGCTATTGCCAAGGTCATTTCGTCTAGTCAGATAAACAATGTTTTATTTTTATATTTATTTCAGAGTCATAATAGATAGAGGTTCTTTCTACGTGACAAATTGCATTTTCCTATTGCGTTGTTTCAAGTGTTATTAGATCACGTAGTCTGTCTCGTGAGAATGGGATGATAATTCGAGTGAATATATAACCCTTTCTGAGCGCTCGTCAGTCAGTTGTATTCCTGATACCTAGAAGGCCGGATAGGTTATTTTATTGTTGAAACCAGATTGTTTTTGAAGTTCATTTGTGTTTGGAATTTAATAATTTATTCTCTAGAAAACCAAACGAGTGTACTGTTTCATAAATTCTGGGAGGAAGAAATTCAGTGGAAATTTATTCTGGAATTATTCGGAAACATAAACTGTGATTCAATTGAGGAATTGTTGCTATTTTGTACAAGGACCACATCTGACGTCATCGCCTTCTATTTTGGTACGTCGTCGAGATTCGAAACTGGATTCTAATAGAATTAGTTAGTGATAGGACTTGTATTTTTCATTCTGAGGATTAAATTTTGGATTATATTCACAAACAGTAAGTCCCATTTTCCAAGTTTTACATTGTTTTCTAGGGAAATAAATTATTTTGTTAAAATATACAAAGCTTGTTGTCTTCACTCTTTTCTCTTGTTATTATTGTACGAGCCTACACGTAACATGACCAAGAGAACTGAAGAGAAATCATTGGTAAATTTACACAAGGTTCATCGTCAAACAGTTAACATCACTGTATACGATTAGTCATGGACAATGCGTAACTCCACTTTATAATAAAAGATACTACGATGCGTGGTGTGTTTTCTATAATAGAGCGTGTAAACACAAAATACCGTACGCATATTGGCACGATTTTTAGTTACCACTTCGGCGACTCTCCGCAGTTTAATTATCTTAGACCTCAACAAACCTGTTATCGATTATTACCCGGTTTTCAGCGGATGATGTTAGAGCTGCCACGGATTCATTTTATATAAGCAGATCAAAAATGGATCCTGTGAAAACATTTATCGATGACGCCAAAGATCCTAGCTGGGGCAATCGGAGAATAAAGCGTGAAGAAATACGTAAATATTCTGGATCAGCTGACGTTAAAACACCAGAGATTTATTACCGCAACAATAAATTATCAGAACCATCATCGTCTTCGTCAATGAATAATCCAATCACAAGACATAACACAGTCTATCTTAATTGTCCTGGTGGTTCTGGTAAAATAACACGTGCAATATAACTATTTCAAAAGTCAGATATGATTGTATTGAGTCCAACTCACCGTCTTGCCAGAGAGATGAAACAGCGGGGAGTTAAGTCATGCACATATCACAGTTTCTTTTGATGGCGTAGTGATGCGTTGACTCCCGAGCGAATGAGACAAAAGCGTACACCGAAAATAACTATTTGGGACGAAATATGCACCGTGTCCAAAAATATTTTAAAATGCATATTGATTACCTAACAACAAAGTCAGCTGCAATTATCATGTGTGGCGATCATGGATCCCCTTCACCGTTTACTGGAGAATCACAGTATAAGTAGCTGCGTAATTACGATAGCCACTGCGAAAAAATATTGTGCGACCACAGATCACATGATGAATCATTACTACATTTGAAATCGCTAATAAGATAACAGCTGGACAAGATTCAGTGTGAAATAATGCGTACTGTATTTCCTGAGACACCAGTGACTGATTTCTGGAACTCATGGCGACCTAATGTACGTGATTCACTTCAGCGTAAATCATTTGAGCTTCAAAAGGAAAAGTTTCCAACGCTACCAGTTCCACTATGTTATCGACCAACAGATACACGTGGACAAGATATACTCGTTGAAATTCCCAGAATAGTTACACAACAGCGACTGGTTCATAATGAAGTCGTCGAGGTTCCATTAGATGTTGTACAGCAGGCGCTGTCGGCGTCGGAGACGCAAGCAGTCGGTTAACGACAGCAGCCGCAACAATCGTGCTGATGACAATATCATTGGTCGCAGAGGCTAACAATCTCAGATACCAATATTTGGATTGTCGATGATCGCATCGAATGGTCAAATTTAATGTATTTGGCTGTATCGAGACTCACAAAAATATCTCAGTTACATAGGGTTGTCTATGGTGGCTATACAACAGAGTTGCCAACAACATCTGTTGTATCAACCAAAGCGGTGAAAAAAAGAATTATCTGGTTAACCACGAGAAGAAAAGAAAAAACAACAGCGCCAGTATGATGTTGTTGTTCAATTTATCATGACGCTGAAATCACGACAAAATAATCGTTGCGTCCGCTGTAGCACAATAATGTTGTGGCAATATTTTCCCAAAGACGTACGACAATGTACCGTGGACAGAATCGATTGAAGTCTCAGCCAAACATTTCCAAAATGTCGCTCTGACATGTGTTGAGTACAACAGATGTCGAGGAGCTTCGATCATCCCCCTCAAGCATCATTGACTCAGGATCCAACTTGGTGATTATTGGGTATCTTCAGGAATTATCTGTAATTATTCACGGACAAATCCGCGTTGAGAAGCTGTTGAATATAGTCTGTAGATTGCAGACTGCACAGTAGATCTTACCACGCTGTACGTTTTGTGTATGGTTACACTCCAGGCGGGATCATTTGCTCTTTCTGCACCAGGTTCATATAAATACCTGACAGTTACGTCACTGCCCAGCACTGGTTGTTGTAATTGGCTTTCTGGTAATTTTCGTCGTGGTATGTGCTTCTTTGCGATTGCCTTGATAGGTTTCATGTTAATTTTATGTGTGACTTCATTGTTTATCACGGCCACCACGTGAGGTAGTCTCGCAACCTATTCAAGAGATCTGTCCTTGTCCAGTAATTCCTGCACGCACTGATGTCCAAACAGTCGCTGTGCAAGTGTTTGATTAAATCGTTCAACGAGAGCCTGATCGCAATGGAACGCGGTGTGTCCACGTCTGATTTTAACGCTATGTTGTTGCATCAGCGATGTTGTCTCACCGAGAAATTCTTTGCCGGGATCAACCTGTTGAAACTTTGGCCATAGCAATCCGCTACATTCATAAATTCGTGTAAATGCTGCCGAGACTTCAGTCGCTGTTTTATTCGATAGCGGTTCTGCTTACTTGTATTTACTTGCAACGTCGACTACAGTCAACGCGTATTTGTATGTGCGCCGTTTGCATGATGTGCCAGTGAAATCATGTGGTAAAAACAAGATATCTGCCTGATGAACATCTTTGGGCATGCTGATATCAAACCGTCCATGCTGAATCGTTTTGGGACGTGGTAGATAAATTTTCCGTATTGCCTGTCGTGATAACCAATATGCGGCAACAGCACGTGTGATACTTATATTTTTATGTCCGTACAACTGTCCAGTGACGAGATGACGATGGCAGCCATAATGGACATCAGATAGGCACCATTCTATTTAGAACTATTATGTCACAAGTCCTATAGTCACACACTTACCTATGAGCGCCCAAAGGTTATTTTTCAACGTGGTTGTGCTTAACTCGGTTGTATCCGTGACCATCTCGCATCGAACACAATATAAACTCATGGCTATAAATAATACTGTATTTGTACAATATGAACGTGATTGATTGATTTTCCAGCGACACGTGAGCAGGCACAGGTTAAGCATCATCCAGTATTACCAAATTCTTTTCGAGCCATTATAATTGGTCCATCTGGTTCCGGTACAACTCATCAGGTGGCTCAAATGGGACAACTTTATTTAGTAGCGCCATCTGTGGATGACCAACGATGTTATAATGTTCTTAAAGAATTTAATGAAAGTGCAGCGCGTGAAGATGATGTTATTGAAGCTATCACTGACATCAGTGATGCGCCATCCGTCGAGGATCTTAACAGGGATATCAACAATCTAGAATATTTTCATGAGGCAGGCATAAAAACACAAATATCATCTACATTACACCGCGGTACACTCAGATTTCCAAAGTGATCAGAGATAACTGTAATGTTTTTGGTTGTTTTTAGCGGTGTTGACACACATACGCTGAGAAATATTCATCAGACGTGGTGTTGCGGTGACAGACATAAACAAGTTCAAAAACTTCTTTGCACATGGTCAGAAAACCTCGCATGAATTCATCAGAATAAGTTTACACGATCCAGCAACACGTTATCGAATTGATCTCGATAAAATGTTTTATTAAAGAAATGCATTTATTGTATAATGAACTAGGAAAATATTAACGAGATAATCTCTGAGACTAACAATTACAAAAAGATGGTCTTGCTCATCAACTTGATATTGAAAAAAATCACCGATGATTTTGAGATTATACAGCAGCGACGGGAAGAGGGTAGATATACACTAGAGGAAGAGCATGGACTTATCAAATGAAACCAACGCGAAATGGAAATTTCGTTGGCGGATTTTCACAAACATCATGAGATAGCGTAATTTGTTCCACTGGCAAGCGCTATTGACAAAATATGAAACTCGTGCGGCTGTAAGTACGCGTGCGAGACAGTTAAAAAATAACTTGTGTTGGAATCCGTTAGGAATCGGGAATTCACGGAACAGTAATGTCACCAGTACCAAAAATGAAACAATCTCGAAAAAATGACATATTAATTTTTTTTCATAGTGGAGCGTTTACGGTAGGCAGTTTCAGGGCCTGTCATACATATACAAACTAACAAGAAATTCTTCACCCCGCGCGCCCAATAAATTACCATCTTGGTCGGTTAGAGGAAAACGTAGTCATGACAGCGACGGATTATGACATCGTAAATAAACAGGATTAACGGGCACTCACACAACTATATGACCAGGCGGACCTCCGTAGAAAAACTGTAAAGAACATATCCCTGCTCAGCCTGCCCTGGGGAGGCTTTCACAGATGCGGTATACCTACCATCGACTGCGTCACAGACTAGATTTACAGAAAACGTCGATGTGATATTGAAAATTGCTGGCGATGCGTGACGACCACAACCTGTTGGATCGTTGTTATGTCGGAGAATATCTGGAGGGCCTTTTTTTGCCCCATGCCGGATAGATCTTTGGAAAATATATCCTCGAGGTCCCGCTGTATTTATCAATATCTAACCCCGGTAGTTTAAACGTACACAATTGCTCTTCGGTGATTTTGAAATGATCAAGAAACTTCTTTTTGTAATCTGGGTAGTATCCCACTGAGGATGTACGATCTTCAGAGTAAGCCGCAGTTTCTAACACAGATTTTTGAAAGTATTCCGAGTCAGATTTCACCTAGTTCAGATATTGTAATATCTTAATAATTCTTTGTTAAAGATTATCATTCTGATATTCAAGAGCATACTGGTGAAAATGCTTTGTCTGTTTGAGCTGTGTATTTTCATATTCCAGAGCTATTTTAACGATAAGTGTTTACTAGATTCCCCTGATTTATGCAAATCCCTTAACCTTTCTTCACTAAAAAATACATCTCAGTAAAACCATTCTTTACTACCACCCGGCAGAAATAATCTCATATATCTCCGTAGAGCATCGATATCCGCCAGAAGACTAAAACCTAACTGATCGTCTGCACCACCAAGATTTATCCAGGGTATTAAATACCTTGGTTTTCTCATACATATTTGTTGATCTGATAAATAATCATATCGCGTTGGTTCTGGTAGCCCATCATAAGCTGGTGCTTCTAGCGGACATCCCAGCACGGTTCTGATTGACGACTTATATAAGTCAGTGGCTTAATCGGGCGTTTGTATTTCAATAGCGGCACTCAATGTTGGCTCATGTACTTTGATAGCGATCTTTGATTCTTTTCCAGTTATAGATTTGATTCTGCGCTGAAGTTCATCATTGATTTTCTGGATCTGATATGATCCTGCTGAGAAACAAACAACTTCCTAGACTGGTACTGTTTGGCCCCCTCCAACTTCAGTTTTATGTGAGAATACAAATGAATTGTTAGCGTCTAATCCACCAAATGATATTTCTCTAATATTTGGCGAACTATAATAAAGTCGTAATTGTGCCAGTGCAATCTCAAGTGACCGACTGGACCCTCTAGGTCCCATGGGTGCGTTTATCGGAGTTTAAAAACCAATATCAAATACCGGCTGCGTTGACGTCGCTGTTATCATTGTGGTAGTCGGCGGTATTGTGTTAGCGATGATCTGTTCCGGTCGGATGGTTATTTTTGAGGTCATTATTATCAATACGGAGGATTCTAAATGTGGCGTTGGCCGCGTTGGCAAAATCGTTGCCTGCACTGGTATGTTTGCGTTCTAGTGATACCGATAATAAATATCACTAATTGTAGTAAATTCATTATCTGATATTGCACCGTCGTTTAACCCCGCCGACATGATGGATGATATATTTATACACGCATACGTCTCCACGTACGTTATTTCTGAGTGCTCAAGTAATTATTTACCGACACATTTTTCGCGATGATATTGACGATACCATTAACGCTGACAACTACACCGACATAGATTCCAACCACGGGCGATATCATGTGCATCGCTGATAACGTGCCGATTAACGTCGTTGTTGTAGCTACCAGGCAGGAAACCGCGTATGCAACATTGTTCATGACGATGATTCTTCAGCGAATTTTGTTTTATCATGTGTTCGTCGATGACTTCTTGCAGCGATGCCTTCCACGCACATGCTTGATTATACCGAAAAGGCTGTGTGGAATTCATTATGTGTTATACTAAGTTACCAACTGAGGTGTTTGCGCGACGAATTCCAGACACCACCAATATGTCGTTGCAGTTAAGTCTTTATCTGCTGCTTCCAGTATGAATGTTTCTTCTTTATTTTGATTTAACACGACTGACACGATTCCAGAAATTCTATCGGTGGAATGACGCCATGGATATGTCGTAAATATACTAAACCGCGCATAGCTAAACAAGGGGAGCCTGTACGCCCCATTGAACTCAGCGGTATGTTTTATGGAGATGTTTTGTTGTGACCATGTTGCTGATCCATACGCTACTGTGTATACAGAGTTTATGAACGGATTCGTATGAACTACACCAGCGGTAATCATTTTGATTTTTTTCGGCGATGTCAGCAAGCTTAATTTAACGACCGTTGGATTTCCAAAGAAATCAGTGAGGATTTTATTTATGGTTCTGTGATTATTCGTAAACGTAATTACATGACTATTATACTTGGATATGAAATTGGCCAATCCTTCATATATTGTTGTTAACAAGGTCCTTTTGGCGACGTCCTTGTTGTCCACGTATTTATGGTTTTCTGAATTCTTGAGTTCACCAGTCATTCTATCGCCGGCTTTAGCAACACGTCTACTGACATCACTGTGGATAATTGTGAGTGATACGCATGACTCTTTCATTTTTTCGTCGCCGGTAAATGCCACGATGTTATTGTTGGTCGCACCTAAAATTCGCAGGACAATATCGACCCATTAGCGACCTATGCTGATCCTGAAAAACAACAGCCTCATCCGGACCAATCCCGGCGAGACACAAAAGACCAGCAAGTACATCTCGTGTTGCATACGCTGACATTTCAATGTTACCCTGGGCTTTTCTTTAAGGAGATCTTCCGTAAATATCTACCATTATCAATTACTAACCTGTTTAAAACGACGGTCGGTATATTCGTGCACGACTTTATGCGGCTGAGCGGATGACCTTGACACGGCATTAAATACAACAAGTACTACTGGACCGCATATTGGTGGATCAATTAATGTCTGTGTTGGTAATGCTGAATGCCTGATTGGTAAGCCACTATATTTCAAACTTTCTCTCAGTGGCGCCAATTAATATGACTCGAAATAAACAACACCATGTGGATCAAATGCGTATGAAACCCAACGAGTAACTGGACCAGAACGTCCATCGAGATTACTTATAACAGTTTCAACAAGGTTTGGTTTTGCCGGTAACTGATCACGCATGAAAATACCCCTGAAGATTTTTACATTTAATCGCCGAGCAGCATGAAGTAAATCAAAATTGGACATGGGGAGCTTTAACGAAGCGTCTCCGGCAATCACAGACCTTGACCGTATCATGTTCCTGGTAATCTTAGACCCCGTCACATTTTTTGAGGTCTTTAGATCGTATCCTGTTTTCAATGCCACCCCGACAGCTCTTCCAACGGCAACAAGTGCGACTGCTTTTTCAACAGCTGGATTTTCAGAGGCAATCAGAACTGGTATCGCCGTTAAAAGTGAAAATATACCACCAGTCTTTGCTGTTTCGCACGCCAGATTTTGATTTCTTGGCGTCATTATGGTGTGTGAGCTGACCTTCATTGTACGATAATTTATATGAAACTTGCAACGCCGCTATTTCAGAGATATTTTTGCACTAGAATTCTTCTTTGATGCAAATTGCAACTTTTTAATCTGACCGGGTGTCAGAGTAACATTGACGTGATGATATGACATTATAATGTCATGAATTATCTAATTACATGTTTGGAAAATACTAACATGTTTGGAAAACATGTACATGTTTTCTACGAGTGCATCAACGTCTCTCATTCGTCCGCCAACACCTCCAAGCAACATTGTTTTGTCAGATAGTATAACAGTGATTGCTCTGTAACCACCAGCTGGCGCAGGACCAACAGTAGCTCGCATGTGTACGTCATCGAGTAACTGTCTGAACAAATCGAGGTGTACCAGAGAGAAATAGTCGATTGGATATAGCGTTGAGAAATACTGCTGGAATATCTGCAAACCAGAGTCAACATTTTGATCACACCCCATGAATCTCATCAGATTATATTATTCCCGTGTAATGTTGTTTTGGTCAAAATTCAGTTTTATGTCTTCGGATGGTTCTTGATGTCCATTTATCTACAGCGAAATCGTAGATAATCTATCAAACACCATTGGGTTGGCTGTTTGATCGTTATACCTGATGCCACTCTGAAATGCCGCGAATATATGTCGTGGTGCTGACATTCCTTGCTGTGATGCGATCTGCCATGAAAATGTTCCTGCTGTACCTGGACCTGTGTCTGTAGTCATTGTCAGCCACGACAGCGTTGATTTACCAAGACTATCCAAGAACGATAACAACCGCGCTTCTTCTGTCACTGATTGAGTCATCGTTTGGATTGATAATGCTAGTTTTGTGAGTGTTACTTTAGCAGCACCACCCACATCAATTTCAGCTGAGCCAGATTGCATCGTTGTCTGTAGCGCTTCATACCAGTGCAACCGTTCGCTTTTGCTCCGAAGATAACTTTTCTAACATGCGTGCAGAATCCGGAGACATGTGACAGTGGTATCACACATGAAATTCCACATAAAATCATCGTGGTGAAAATACAAGTTTGAATTCTGTACTGGCGCTCTGCAGTGTCGCAGTAACACCTTACCATGGTCGGGGTATCATTCCAGCTGGTTGAGGATCAACAGTGCTAGCCTGAGTTGTTTGTACCATGAAGTGCTGCCTATCGTCAGGGTGGTCATTAATGTCCTTTGCGAAGATCATGGATGGACCGACGGACCGTGAATAGTCATCGCAGTATCTTGCAAGACCGATAATTGTCGTAGCAACATCACCGTTATCGAGGCATGCTTCGATTTCTACCATCAATGATATATCTGGCACTGACAAACAACGCCATAACACCGTTGTTAACGAATCCACATCGTTTATTTGCAGCGTATGTGGTATCATCATTTTTTCACTACCATGAACTTCAGAAAAAGCCTCGGCAAAAAATATCTTGATGCATCTCGGACTTGTAGTTCAAGTCGTTCGCATTGGTCTGGTCCTCGTGTTTCATAGGAATAATACTGATAATCACCGACGCAGCCTTAAGTACTGATACATCCATGTCGAATGCCGGATCAGATGCACGCTTCAACATTTTATTACATTCGTTTTTGTCTAAAACGACCTTCTAGCACTGATTAATATCACCGACGACATGGGGACAGACCCCTACCGGGTATTAGGTTTGCGGTTATATTTTTTCCATCAACATTACTAACAGCGCCAATACCCTTATCGCAAACAACTTCGACGGCTTTCATGCCTAATTGTTTTGCAATCGAGATAGCTTTCAGGGCTATCCTTCGTAAAAGAAGCGTTGAATGACATCGCCGAGTCCATCGCATATCGCTCTATAAATCGGTAATCGTGAATTTATCCCCCTGACGTTTCAGGTCCACATTGGACATTGTCTCTAATCATGTTTTTATTTTCTCGCTGATCTAATTAATCACTCACTGTAATAATCGTCGGTAATTGCATCGATCAATGCCCAACAGACGCTGCTTTCCATCACGCCACCGGTAAATAAACGCTGACAAATATCAGCTGTTTCATTGATGATTTGGTGGAATGCCGGCTCGTCTTCCATCAATCAGAATTTCCAGTCAATCAACATCAGCGAGGATGTTATTTGTACAAAGTTTATCTTGAATCACCGGCGAAAGTTGTTCTTTACGACTTCGATCGCGAGTGGCAATATCAAGTATTTTGTCTTTATCCTTGATAGGAGCAATACTTTCCTGAGTAAATTTATATATTATGTTGGTTTTAAGTTTTGGTGGTGATGTATGAACCTCAGGTGGTGGATTGGGTTTAACTTGGGGTCGTGGAGGGGGTTGAAGACGGCCAGCAATAGCAGCAGGCAATTTCTCAAGAGTTGTTTGTGTTGCCTCAGTTGCTGTAAGAATTATATTTGGTTGGTTCGACAATTTATTTAATTAACTGCTCTGTACCCTCTGTAAATTCCACACGAGCTTGCTGTTGTAGTTGCTGTTTGACAGAATCACGTACTGGAATATATTTCTTGATTGCATTAAGTGTTTCTCTAGCTAAATTAGCTGTATGAGAATCCATAGTTAGAGCAGAATAACCCATTATTCCACTATTACTACAATTGAATTATAGATCACTAAGTCGGTAAGTATATAAATATAACCTATTTTTTCTTAACAAGCAATAATTATCTGAAAAGGCTCTTCTAGCCGTGACTTAGAATAACCAGTCATGTGATTAGTAACAGCTATAAATAACACACACCTCACATTACAAAATACACCCTTGGCCAACTAAACACAAATTATGCCTGTACGGCGGAAGAGGGGTGTTCATGTGGATGGTTACATGTCGGCAACTAACATTATTTATTTTGTTGTGTGAATGATACAAAATTACATTTTAGAGATGAATAAATAAAAGAAATGTATATTTTGATTCAGAAATACAGATAGTGCTGTAATACACAGTTAAGGTTATTGATTTTTCTGTAAATAGCATTGCTGGTGACGTGTAAATATAACACACGGCTCACGTCACCGCAGGCACTTAGCCAACTGAATGAAAATATACATAGCGGAAGTGTGGCTCAGATATTATCTTTTTTTGTGTGTGAATAACAGGCTTATATATTTTATTTCAGCAATTCTCAAGTACGGAGATAATTATAAATTATCTCTTGTCCGCAGATAAAATTATTGATTTATCGTCAGCATGTATTTCTTTATGTATTAAGTTTTGACAGATATTCATCGAACCCACAGCAGTCTATTGGTTAAGTCAGTCGGGTTTACCTGTCCATTTTGAATATTCGTGGGTTCAAACCCCGTGCTGGGTATATTTGTCAGTCGGTTATAATAATGTTATTACAATGTGTGGCCACGCCCGAAGCTCTCGAAAGTCAACAGGAAAACGTACTGATCACCGATAATTAGCTCACACCTTCCACCAAGTCAAGCAACGTGTTGGTGCGATTTGCACCCTGCGGGTCTCACCTGGGGGTGGGTGTAGAAAACATTATCAGTGATCGGTACATATCCTGTTGACCTTAGAGCCGTGCGCAGAAGAATTGGACATCCTTCAGAATTTCTGGTATTTCCTTTCGAATCTAGAAATTACATGAAGGGAAAACACTTTCCCCTTCCTTTCATGCCAAAAAAAGTAAGGGTAAAGATCACAAAAATAACAAAAATAAATATAGCCAGAAATGCATCGGAAAATCCAGGAATAAATATAGCCAGAAATGCATGGAAAAGCCAAGAAATAAATATAGCCTGAAATACAAAAGATAACCTCCTCGAGGAGTACCCCATGATGGGACCCATGAAGGCACTCGCATACATTGGCGAAATTTTAAGTTTGTCTATAAACTAAACTGACAATGTCTGAAGGGTACCGCATGAAGATGCCCCATAAACTGGCTACAAACAAAACTGGCATAAATTGACACAAGAGAAAACTTAGCTGTTACTGTCTATTTTAGATGCACGAAACTCCGAAGGAAGGTATGTTATACAAAAATTATTTTTTTGCCATAATTTGGCCATTGACATCAAATAAAATTATTCATGCCGGAAAATAACAAACCTTAAAATTGAGTAACAAGACATCATTATGGTAAATACGAAAGATGACTTCCGGTTAGAGTGATGCGTTATGGGCCAGAGTATAATGCTGTCAGATTTGTGTGTCCTACTGCATCAATCATTACTACAAGATAACAATAAATGATTCGTTACGTAAACTCAGAACGTTATAAAAACCGGAGATAAAACCGGTACTTTTTCATATGAAATCTGGTTACTACCACGTTAAAGCAAACTTTGTAACAATTATCAAGAGTTTTAGTTATTCTCAAGCGACTGTCAGCATGTCACAACCCGAAATGGACTAAACATCGCAAGAACCGATAACTACGGCGCAGAAGGGAAAACGACTTACAAATATGACGATAATTTGTGGATCAGATAAATCCTTGACCTCTGAAAGAGAAATCAATAGATTATCCCTCATAAGGATATTATAAATCAAACTTCGCAGGTGACCAAATACTCTGCTCACTTTAATAAAATCGGTATGACACCATCGTCTTCTTTTAACAGTTAGCAAACAGACTAGACGGATCTTAGTGAAGTTAGAAGGTCAAAAAGTCAGGGATGTGCCTATCTCCAAATTGATATTTATTTTTCAAAATGTATATGGTTTATGGATAATTGTATCGCTTTCAAAATCCATCGCATGTAGCGGTCAAGTACCTTGTGGATCTGTATAAACATTAACAAGCAATGCATAAAGTCGTTCAGTTATCATCTCGGAGCCTAGACAGCATTTATCACGCTTGCATTGTTTTCATTTTTTAGAGAAAAACGTGTACACTTCAAACCTCTGATGCGGTTTATAAGTTAGGAATTACACAAATAAAGCATATAGCGTGCATTTGCTGCTAACATGGCAACATCAAAACTCAAATCGGCTTCGACACTTTTTCTGTGTTGTTTTGTTTCTTTTCCAAAGCTATTTGCTCAAAACAATGTTCGGGATGATACCTATATAGACATTCCAGTGACCGCTAAGTCAATATTTGGATCCGTTATTCACCGCGATTTGGTGGAAGCTTACTATAACGGTGACAAAACATATATTCGGATTTATATGACAGTATATGACGATAAGGGAGGGTATCCAAAAAGGAAGGATATATGGCAGGACAGAGAGGGAAATATTGTAATATTCCCTGCAGGAGACAGACTTTGGGTTGGTTTTGGAACGATAAGGGAAGAGAAAATGCGGATGAAAACAGACCATTAATATGTTCATTCCAGGTAGATTCAAAAGTTGCCATACGAATAATGGAAAATGCTGTACCAGAAAGTTTCATTGCAAAAAGGATTGGATATCAACGTCGATCAGAGAGAAAGTCCGAACCAGTTTGGACTCCGAGAGCAATCTGCAGAACTCCTCAGACAAAACGCCTTGAGTGGTTCCCTTGTGACTTACTACATGGACCAAGAAAGTTTAATAAATGACAAAACCAGCTCATGGGTTATAGTAAAACCTATCGAAGATCTTCGGAAAAAGTTAGCGTATCCGGATCCTGGTGAAGCAGTGTACGACTCTCAGGAAACAAAATACCCCATTCGTATATCTGATCGGGAACGAAAAAACCTCCTAGCGCTCAAAAATTCCTATGACACATACTTAAATAATCTATATGAAGGTGACCAAGTTGCAGAGCTTAATGAATTTTACAATGAATGTGTCAAAAGAGGAGGTTTAAAGAGTTTCCACGAGTTTGATAAAACCACCGTTCCTTCCTGGGTAACTCAAGCAGAAATACAACATGTTCTTGGAGATCTTTGGTACAAGGAAATGCATCCTGAAAATACTCTTCAATATTTTTGACAAAAGATTCTTAATATTGACCAAGATACAATTTCGGAAAAGAATGGTATAGATGAACCAGAACAAAGATCCCAGCATCACAAACAGAATCTAGAAAGAGTAAACAACTTGGTAGTTTTATTTGAAGAGATATACGCCTTTCTGCAAACGGAAGTCGACAGAAGTATTGGTCGATTCAAACAAGAGTTTTGGAAGCAGATAAATTCTCGTAAATGACAAGATTTTTCAGTTGGAGCCGATGTAACTGTAGAAATCTTAGATTCATTTAAAGGAGAGCTGAGCAAACATTTGCAACATATGAAAGAGGCTTATACCAAGTCAACACAGGTATCAGAAGAAAATTTATCCAGAATTCGTAGGCAAGTGAATAAATTTATTCAGACACTGGATCAAGGATTAGAGCATGAGGAGAAAATCGTAATTAACGTTTGAAATAAAAATGATGAATACGATTTTGATATTTTTGCACATCATCATATTGACGACCTAAATGAAGATTTACCTTTCCCAAGTGTGGTAAGTAAAAAGGTAATTATTGACTTCGTGGAACTCACGTCAAAAGAGGAAGCATCCACTTCAACGGCTGTGAGTAAATCCAAATTGATAGCTGAAGGTATTAGTAAATTTATAAAAAGAAATTTCATTTGTCAGTCCATTAATGAAATACATGTACAGTCTCCAAGCTTAAAGCAGAAAGAAGAAATATATCTTTTCCTGACCACTTTAGCGACTCATTTGAGACAAAAAGGAAAAGGGTATGATGAGAGGTTTGTTGAAACTAATCAGTGTTGTTCCTATAACTCTAATCATGAAGGGGTATTTTTTTTAAATTTTTTTTTTCGGGAACTTCAATATGTGTGGTCGGAAGATACGCAGGGGACACTTTTTATTTTTAACAAGGGTAAATACGAAATCAACGGTGTTAATGTAGACTATAATGAAAATTTATTTCCAAAACTGGACAAAGAAATTAAAGATCATCTCACTGGTTTAAAGGCACAAACAACAGTTTTCAGCCACAAATATCATTAAAACGCTTTCATCTAAAGGTGGTAGGAAAATTATCCAAAATATCGAAGAAACTACAAGAAAAATTGCAATGAAAGAAGAAGGAAAGAGAACATTACGACAAGGGAAGGATATGTCCCTGAAAGAATCTGCAAAGGATGAAATGAATCAGTTGATTAAAGGACGATTATGCCAGTCATCAAGTCAGAGAAAGAGATCGATATGCGAATTCAAAGAAACAGATATAGGTCTTGTAGAGGAATCAGTAGAGGTAGTTGGCGATAAGATTAAGTTTCATGTGTATGAAAAGAATAATCCTGCAATAATTCATGAAAAAATTAATGATCTTCCCCCTTCTATAAAATTCCTGACCAAGAGACAACGTGATGTAATGAGTAAGATACATTTTGGCCTTGGGACTCATGGCGCCGTGCTAAATTTTCTTGGAGCATTACACTATTTTCAAGTTGGCGACAACGCCAGAGGAAGATTTTCCCTTTTTCAGAGTTTGCATTCTGTTGGGCAGCTGAGTGGACTTAATGAGCAAATAGCTTACAGAATATCTGAAAGTGTGGCAGGTCGTGTCGTTAACAACGTTTTGCAGAAAACGTCAATCAAAATAGCGTCCGTGTTGTTCAAGAGTGATAAAATGGCTGAGAAAGCTGTTGCAAGCTTTGATCGCCTAACGAAATCTGCTTCTGTTACTGGCATTGCATTTAGTATTTATTTCATTGAAGAATACATCACTAATATTGTGCAAAACAAGGACGATGATTTAATTCCATTGTATGCTATCGATTTAGCTCTTGATACTGCTATAACATCATTGGCCGTGAATCCTGTACTAGAGCTCGTCGTGTTAGCGTTATCGCTGGTAAGAATGGTACTTGACGATGTCAATATGGATCTTTTTGAAGTGATTGTAGGAATTCTCGAGGGTTTGGAAGACCTTATTTCATCAGGTCTTACAAGACAAATGAGGCAGCTGGCGTGGCAAGAGAAAACATACAGGGAATATCTGAGTAGTTTGTCTAATATTGAAAACTATTTTCAAGTATGTGAAGGGAAAGACGGATTTCTGTAGCTGGATCTAAACGCCGGTGAAGACTTCATTTACGGTGGCTTAGTAACCGTGCGTCTATTTGACAACAACACTTTTGAAATAGAGATCGAGGCCGTACCAGTTATTTCAGGACGGACAACTCTAAAAAAGTCATTCAGTGGAAATATCAAGGACATTATTCTTGGTATCGGGGAATCACTTGATTTGGTCAACTATGGCATTACATCAGCCAAACTATTGATATTTCTGGTTAAAGATTACCATAATTTTGAATTTAAACCCACTGCATCTTCATCCTTTGAGCAGTACTTTGGCAGCACGTACAGCAACACATTCGCAGCAATTCAAGATAATCATTCACGTATTTTAAATCTGATAATAATATTTATTTTTATTCTGAATCAGATTTTTTATTTTTATTCTGACAATAATATTTGTTTTTATTCTGAATCAGATTTTTTATTTTTATTCTGATAATAATATTTATTTCATTCTGGTGATAATATTTATATTCATTCTGATAAAAATATTAATTTTTTTATTCATTTATTCAGAATCAAATTCAATGCAAGAATGTTCATAATTCAGAATCTGATCTCTATCACATACAACTGTAATAATATGTTCTCGTTGCAGTTCATTTAACTGTTCTTACGTTAACAAAATTCTTCATCGCCATATTCATCAATAAGTATATTAACACTAAATTTTTCTGCTTCATGAGATGAAGGTTAGAGTGTCAAGATTGTTCTGACGGCACTTTCGAGTACCTCTATGTTGTATACAAAAACTCTCGCGTGTTGGTACATATATAATACCACACAAATAATTATTTGACAGATTTTCTTTTTGTTTTACAAAATATTGATCTTGGTGTTTTCGATGAATATCTATGATCTTACATACAGATTAATATCCAACAATTCATCTCACAAATCAAGAAGGTGTCCGCTCTGGTCAGTTAATTTGAAAAGTATCCTTGATAATAAAGTATTATGACATCTCAGATAAACAGGATCAATTGGTTTTGATACAATTAAGTATCCAGGAGGCACTTGCGGAGTAAATGTATATAAAATGTAACCCTGCTGGGCCTTATTTGATTTTTCAAAGTCTACTTGATAACTTCGATCAAATACGTTACATACAAGGTTGACTGTAATATTTATAATACCAAGTGAAATATGACGACCTCCACCGTATGGATCGTTATCGTGTTTGAGAATACCTGCTGGAGGGGCTATTTTTCTCCATACAGCAACCACGTTTGGAAACTTTTCATCGATAATGTCACCGATTGCCATCCTAAGCTCGGTAAAATCAAGATCAGGCAAAGAAAGATACACGTGTTGTAAATTATTTTCCCTTCCGTAGTGTTTCAAAAATAATTGTTTCAAATCAGCATCAGATTTCAGATCTTCAATGATAACTTTATTGACATATTGTAAGTCTGATCTAATCTGATTTAGATGTTGAATCGTTTCAATGATCTGTTGTTTTATATCGTCGTTGTAATGTTGTGTTATACTGGAAAAGAATTTTTTTTATATCAGTGAGTGTCTGATAGTATTCAAGCTTAATTTCAACTGCAAATGCTTTAATAAACCCTACACTGACGATTAAATTTGAATCTTTGTCAAAACTATGTAAAAACTTTGTTATTCGAGTAATTTTGTTCACTTTGTGTAATGATATATTCATCTTGACTGAAATACATCCAAGGATAACTTTTCTGATATGCTGGAAGCTTTATTGATATTCGTTTTGTTGTAAAAAAAATTCAGCTCGTTTTGGTTCTGGTGGTCTTTGATAAACCGGCGGAACTTACGGCCATCCTAATCGATGACGAATATATATCGACAGCGCATTCTATCGAATTTATTTCAATTGCGGCTGATAACGTTAGTTCGTGAACAGTGATAGCTATTTTGGATTCTTTTCCGGTGATAGACTGATTCTGCGCTGGAGTTTCTCATTAATCTGTTCGATCTGATAACTGCCCTTAGGTATACTAACAACATTCCAATCTGGAGTTCCATCGGGTTTATTCTTATTTGAAAAGACCAATGAATTATTTGTTTGCAACTCACCGAATGGTTTTGATCTAATATTTGGCCAGCTGTAATACACTCGCAATTGTGCTAGTGCTATTTCTATCGCTGGAATCGCAGTTGGAAAGCTAGTGCTGAACTCAGGATTGGTTGAGCTTGCTGATATCATCGTGGTTTTCAACGATGTTGTATTAGCGACGATCTGTTGCAGTAATTCTCTCGGTGTTGACATTATTATATTGTACAGGAATTAATTCGTTGTAAATTATTACAAATCTTAAAATTTTTAATGTTGTTATAAATCTGCGAAAATCTGCGAAAAAATACTGTTTTTGACTATTTTAGTCGATTTTGTCGTTTTTAGTCAAATTTCTTATTGTTTGAGGGTCAAACTTCAAGGGGTTATCTAATTGATTCCCTAATGACATTTTAAAAATATGTTCTTTTTTATATTTTTAACTGATTTTTGGAACATCCTTGTACTCACGAACTACCCTAGCACCCCACTCTTTTTCTAGAGTGTTATAAAACTCTGGTTTTAAAAACTGATGCCTCAGCTGACATCCCTTCGCAGCAACCTTAACAGGAACAGTCATAATTTCTATATAGCCTTGCTGAGTTAAGTACCGAGTTTTAAATTCTGGTTTAGACAGATCCTCGACAATATTTTTAACATCTTGAATTTCAGCACATGTTTTGTCGGCAGACTTCATAGCGTTTTTAATTTGATTTGATAATGCTCCGATAACCCGCTGTGATGCAGTTGTACCCTCAGCAATTTTCTCCAACGTGGGAAAAAGACCAACGATAGCCTTCGTAACCGGTTTAAATAATTGTTCTGCACCTTATGCAAATTCCACTTGAGATTCCTGACGCGTTTGTAATTTTTTTTTTTGACCGAATCACGGACTGGAATATATTTTTTAATTGCCTCTAGTCACTGGCGAGCTAATCTGGCTGTACGAGATTCCATTATTAATATAATAATGATTTAATTACACCACACTTATAGCAGCAGGGAGGGTAAACGACCAACAGTGAGTGTCCTGGTGAGTAAACGAACACGCAAGGAAAAATGAAAACACAAGCGTCAAAAAATAAAGCAATACAATGAGCTAACCCAATTAGAGAAATCTCGGTCGGATAGAGGCTTCGGTTTGGCGTTATTGACCTTGTATTTTCAGCCCTTGTAGGAACCTTTACTTTCGCAAACGGGCCCTCCTAACTTTTGTAGGGTTCACCCTCCCTGCTGCTCAGAGAATTGCACGATTTTGAATTAATAAACAAGAAGACATATCAATGATTAAGTAAAACTATGCAATTTATAAACAGATTTAAAATATACGATTAGCAAAGGTACCTTAGCAGCGGGGCTGGGGGTGGGGTTGGGGTTGAACAGAGGGATATGTCGGCAGAGAGGGAATTTTCCATCTGAAAAATAATAGACAAGGCCCTCTTTTCGTAACCGGCCCTTGTAATAAAATTTGTTATTAACCCCCTTCACTCAATTCTGATGCTTCTACAAAATTTTGTTATGTTTTAAACATGTATTATTTTATTTAACGCCAATTACTCAATCCGGGCATAAAAAAATATTATTTATAAAGGGGGTTAACAGATGTTAGACTGAGTGAATATGACCTGAAAAAATAAATATACAAGGTCCTGTTTTCGTAACTGGCCCTTGTTATTAGCCCCGTTACTCAATTTTGAGGTTTTGTCATGTTTCCGGCAAGTATTATTTTATTTGATGTGAATGGCCCAATCCTGGACAAAAAATGTAGGTGTGGCGACAGATTTAATGGTGTGTTATTGACAAATGATATAGAAGCTGCAATGTTTTCTGAACGATAAAGAAAAGTTTTATTTTTTTATTGCCTTTTTGCCGTGGCTGAATTATTTATATTGTTTGCCACAAAGTAAATAAATCCTGGATTTATATTAAAATATTTTGCAGCAGCTGTCATTGATTTAAATTCCATTATTTCACCTGTATCTAGATTGATTGCTTTAAATGGCCTAGGAGTTTTTTGTTGCTTTTACCTGTTTTCCTGCGTTGAATATTCTCGCTTTGTGTGATTGCTTCTAAGTATTCCAGAGGATTATCTGTTCTGTCTGAGTTAATATGACAAATAACAAGATCATTATTGGTCACGCCCATGAACATTCATACACAAAAGTATTGGAACGACAGTTTTTATTTTTTTACTGCCTGGAATTGAAAAAACAATAATTAAGTAGCCGTATTTATTGATAGTTCCAAATTGTTTTCTATTCTTGCAATGTCTGATAATTCCGGTTCGATTAGCTTCGTAGTTGGTATATGTTTTTTAGATAATCATCATCATTAACTTGTTCAACTGATTCATCAATAACTTGTTCAACTGATTTTTCATACGTGATAAACTAGAACAGGGTTAAACAATCACGATCAAAATAGCCGTCATCTTGGATAAAACTCAAAACTGGGTATACTCATTAGCATAGATAACCCCTACTAAAAGAATTACCGCTGAAATTTACGCGACTTGTTATCCAAATGACCCTGATATATCTGCTCTTCCTCCAATGAGGACAGGAATAACTGTGTGGCACAACGTGTTATTGAACATTTAGTACACTCAAGTCGTGGAATCAGATAAACTGAATGGAGAATAAAAGAAAATAAATAATTGGGAGAAGTATATCAATAACAATGGCGCTCGTATAGATAATATCGCCGAGTTAGATAAAATTGTTTATGTTTCCCATAATTATAAGAACAATAACAAATGATGTTTTATATAACTCGAACACATATAGAACACGGGAGACAACAATCACGATAACACATCATAACGGTGAAGCGTGGACTGAGTCAGTAACAATAATGTTGTTGCAATATTTTCACCACGAAATACGACAATTTACCGTGGACAGAATCGACTGTAGTCTCGGCCACAAACGCGAAAATGTGGCTCTGACATGTCTTGATGCAACAGACGTCGAGGAGCTTCGCTCATCCCCCGCTAGCGTCTCCGACTCTGGATCCAACTTGGTCGTAATTGAATTGGGTATCTTCAGGAATTACCTGTAATTATTCACCCACAAATTCGTATTGAGGAACTGTTGAATCTAATCTGTAGATTACAGGCTGCGCAGTAAACTTACCATGTTGGAAATTATGTGTGGTTACACTCCACGTGGGATCAGTTGCTCTTGGTGCACTACCCTCAAGTGCACCAGGTTCATATAAATTCCTGACTGTTACGTTACTGCCCAGCACTGGTTGTTGTAATTGGTTTCCTGGTGATTTCCGTCGTGGTATGTGTTTCTTTGCGATTGCCTCGATGGGTTTCATGTTAATTTCACGAGTGACTTCATTGTTTAACAAGGCCACCATGTGAGGTAGCCTCGCAACCTATTCACGAGATGTGACCTTGCTCAGTAATTCCTGCCCGTATTGATGTCCAAACAGTCGCTGTGCAAGTGTTTGATTAAATCACCCAATGAGTGCCTGATCACCATGAAACGCGGTGTGTCCACGTCTGATTTTAACGTTATGTTGATGCATCAGCGATGTTGCCTCACCGAGAAATTCTTTTCTGGGATCAACCTGTAGCAACTTTGGCCATAGCAGGCTGTCACGTTAATAAATTCGTTCAAACGCTGCTGTGACTTTAGTCGCTGTTTTATTCGATAGCGTTTCTGTTTGCTTGTATCTACTTGCAACGTCGACGACAGTCAACGCGTATTTGTGTGTGAGCCGTTTGCATGATGTGCCAATGACGTCATGTGGTAAAAATAAGATATCTGCCTAATGAACTTCGTTGGGTGTTCTGACATCAAACCGTCCATTCTGAATCGTCTTGGGCCGTGGTATATAAATTTGCCATATTGCCTGTCGTGACAACCAATCTGTGGCAACAGCACGTGTGACACCTGTTCATCTGTGAGTTTTCTAATAGCTGCTGTGCCTCTCCAGTATTCGATTGGACTATAACAAATCGACTCCATTATGTAATTATCTTAAAATTAATTGCCTAGCATGGGGAGCTTTACCCCCTACCGCTACTTTATCACTCATCGCCGATCTTATCAACCAATTGGCGAGTGATTTTCGCATGTTTTTATTCTTTACCGACTTCAGCGTGTGAATCAACTTGACATCCGCGACATGTTGTTGTTGCAGATCTTTGTTTTTATACACGAGATCATGAGTATGGCACCCTTCATCGGTCACATTTACCGGAAATTCGCCTGGTTTTAGTTGATCTTTTTCGTCAAGTCTAATATCAAGTATGATTCCAGGACTACGATAATTATATCCCGAAAATTGTTTTTCTCCTGGGTACTTTGCCCATGGCATTCCTGGTAATATCCCGAGTGTCGCGGTGATATCATCGCCAGTGACTGTATCGGCTCTCACAAACTTATATTTTTATGCCTCGTCTCACACACTTACCTGTGAGACAACGAACATTATTTTTCAACGTGTTTCTGCTTAACCCCGTTGTATCCATGACCGTCTTGCGTCGAATACAATATAAACTCATGATTATAAATAATACTTTATTTTACAATATGATCGTGATTGACTTTTCATCGACACGCGAGCAGACACATGTCAAGCATCACTCAGTATTGCCAAATTATATTCGAACATTATAATTGGTCCATCTGGGTCTGGCACAACTCAGGTGTTGGTCAACCTGATTTTGAGATGATACAGCAGCGACGGGAAGAGGGCAGATATACACTAACGTCGGAGTATAGATTTATCGAATTACTCCGACGCGAAATAGAATTGTCATTGGTGGATTGACACCAACAACATGAGATAGCGTAATTTGTTCCACTGGCAAGCGCCATTGAGAATATTTGATAAGAGCTGTCTCGACAATATGAAACTCGTGCAACTGTAAGTGCGCGTGCGAGACAGTTAAAAAAAAAACGTTGTCCACGGAATAGCAATTTCACCAGTACCACAAAAAAGACAACAAAACAATAACGAAAAAGAAATGATAATTTTTTCTCATGGTGGGGCGTTTATGGTGGGCCGTTTCACGACCTGTCTTGCACATACAAAATAATGGACAATTCTTCACCGCGCGTGCCAAATATATTGCCGTCTTCGTCGGTTAAACGAAACGTATTCGTGAAAGCGACGGATTATGACATCGTAAATAAACAGGATTAACGGGCACTGACACAATGAAATGACCAGGCGGGACCTCTGGAGAAAACCTGTAAAAAAAACATATCCCTGCTGTGCCTGCCCTTAGGATGTTTGCCCATATGCGGTATAGCTACCGTCGACCACGTCACAGACTAGCTTTACGGAAATCGTCAATGTAATATTCACAATATCCGGAATCTAATTTCCGCCTATATAAATGTACATAAAACAACAGATGTCGTTATGGCTCGTGGATTTCTAGGTCAACAAAAATATTTTCAAGCATCCGCAACAAACTGAAATAAACTAGTTGAAACATAATAAATTAAAAGGTTTAATTCCTGTAGAAACAGCCATGTAAAGTTTTGCAAACACAACGGTTTTTGTGTTTTATTTGTTTGTCTTGTCTATGTTTTGTATTTGCCGTTGAAAAAGACTCATTAAGAGTCGAAAGCGCTCATGCTAGTTAGATACTAGTTTTGCACTGTTCGTTATATATATGGAAGTCAGATGGTTTTGACGTTGTTTACACAATAGAAATTGCTCTATATTTTATCACCAGTTCACTCAAATAGTCTAATTGATGAGTCACTGTATGACGTATACAGGTTTCTATTTATATACAGAAATGTGGGGTTCTTTGTTGTCTTGCACGGGGGTCACATACCATTAGTTCTTGTGCATCACACGTGATTGTGTACATTTGCTGCTCCAGTAATTCTTCTATTTTCACTGTGGATCCTGTGTGTATAATATTCCCATTAATAACGGCGTTGAACTAGTTTTTGTTCTTCACAATTTACGCCCATTCACTTGGAAATTCTTCGTTTGTGATTCTTGCTGTAGATTGAACAATGCCTAAGCAGGGACGACAACGGACCAGAGACCGTAACAATGCACTTTTGGGTGAAGTAGTCCAGCGTCCTCGTTCGCTCTCGCCAATGCATGGGAATACTGGAAGATCACTGGATAATGGCGGATCTACTCGCTCTCCACGTTATTATATGGAAAATCCCGCTAACTGGACTTTAGAACAATTGAGGACAGAGATTCTTTTGCAAGGGTATGAAGCCCCTCCCACATTTAGAAAGTCGGCTCTAATTCAGCTCTTTGAGCACAATAGAAAGAAAAGAAAGCAATCTTCAGCGACCATCACATCATCATCTGGGATTGATATGTCTGGATCGGAGGTACTCCAGATCAACGGAAATATAGCAGAAGATTCATCCAGGTCAGATAATAGTGGTCATGTGACGTCTGGCTCGCATCCCCTGTAGACGTCATCGGATCATGTGACCATATCCAACATGGCGGCGGCCATTGCCTCCTTGACAAAAACGGTGGATTCCCTGGCGAACAAGGTGAATCGGGTTTGCGGCCCATGTACGTCTGATGACAATGCAACGAGTGGACAGGAGACGACTTTCCACACCTCTCAAATGTCAATAGAGGGTGTTCCTTCGCAGTCCTTACCCCATGTTGAAACCGTGCCAGACCATATTATGCAGCAAATTCTGACTGGTAAGGACGTGAATTTAGCTTCTTTGCTACTTCCTAATGTCGACACTAGCTGTGTACGGGCTATTCAATCAAATGGCCTGGAAGTCCATTTTCAGAATACCGATCCACGCCTATCTCGATCATTGACTTTAGGAGAATTCTTAACTGCATTTTCTAAATATAGAACTATTATGTGTGAGGTGTACTCAAATC
This sequence comes from Megalonaias nervosa, assembly GCA_016617855.1. Lineage (NCBI taxonomy): Eukaryota > Metazoa > Mollusca > Bivalvia > Unionida > Unionidae > Megalonaias > Megalonaias nervosa. The sequence goes on along the minus strand of JAECUM010012630.1, from coordinate 45,324 downwards.
GTAGGAAAGAACTTGACGAAAATCAGAGGGAGATAATAGCAATTGCTATGAAACTTGGAGGAAGCTTTTTTTATGATAATCATCATGCTTTCTCGGATAGATCAGCTGCTATGTACACACAACATAAAATTCGGATTCATTGGGGCATACGGGATAACTATATTTTCTCAGACGTGACAGCAGGGAGAAAAGTCATTTCGTGTAATTACTGTAATAGCTTGGACCATTTCTCCCCACAGTGCCCATCAAACCTTTTTTAGAAAGGATCGGGACACGCATCAATCGCATCGGGACAGACATTCTGATAAACGTGGACGTCCAAGCCTTTTTCATCAAAGGAAGGAAATATATAATACTTTTAATTCGGAAACTGCTGCAGGCATGCAAAGTGCACACATATGCACGTTTGCCTCTCTTGTAAGAAGGAGCATCCTAAAGTACAATGTGGCAAATGACTACAAATCACAGATCTTCCTTTGAAGGCTTCTACTCCCATTAATATTATGCAACTTGCACTTGAATTAAAAGATTATCATGACAAATCAGTAGTTGAAACATTAATTGTGGGGTTGAGTGAGGGTTTTGACATTAGCATAGAAGCTTCTGTACTACAGAGTCTGGAATGTAAAAACAATCTGACAGCTTGCAAACAGCCAAGTACGGTTTCAGAATTGTTACAGAAAGAGTTAGACAAAGGTTATCTTCTAGGTCCATTTCCTTTTCCCCCTTTTGACATTTACAGAATCAATCCACTGGGCACTGTAGAGGGCAAATACTCTGGTAAAAAGAGACTCGTTGTTGACATGTCGGCCCCTCACAGTTCAAGCTTCATGAGCATCATTGATCTTATTGAAAAAATGTTCACTGACCTATGTAAGGATTGATGACGCCATTCAAATATTGCAGACTTTGGGACGAGGTTCTTGGATGTGTAAGGCCGACATAACAGACGTATTTAAACTCATTCCAGTGAAGCCATCTCAGGGGTGCCTTCAGGGTGTAAAACACTTGAATCAGTATTTCTTTTCTACTCGTCTTGTTTTTGGATGTAGATCAAGTCCAAAATTATTCAATGATTTAGCCAGCATCATCTGTTGGATTGCAAAGAAGAACTATGGTATCAGTCATTTCTTTAATCTATTGGATGATTACTTGGCGATAGATTCTCCCGATGCAGATGCGGACCGTACCATGGCACTTATCACTTTGATATTTGCTAAACTAAATATCCCACTTTCTCCCCATAAAACAGTGGGGCCTACTCATGTTCTGGAATATCTGGGGATTGTGTTGGATACTAATAAAATGGAAGCTCGTTTACCAAAGGAAAAAATATACAGGTTCATTGATACTATTCGACAGCTTTTACATCGGGAACAGTGTACAAAGAGAGAGCTTTTAAGCTTACTTGGCCGTCTTAATTTTGCATCGAGGATCATTGTGCAAGGCAGAACTTTTGTTTCGTACCTTTTATTATTGGCAAAGTCAGTCAAAGAGCTATATCATTATGTGTATCTGGATACTGAATGCAGACTTGAATTGGAGATGTGGCATTCATTTCTACAGGAATGGAATGGCATATCTTTCTTCCTTGTGAATAAACTTACCTTTGCTGCTGATTTCGAACTGTATACTGATGCATCTTCCATGCATGGCTTTGGTTACTACTTTCAAGGGAGGTGGTTTGCAGGAAAACGGCCTAAAGGTATTTCTATTCATGATAATGAATCATCTATGGTTTTTCTTGAATTATACCCAATTGTTGCTGATGCTGTGTTTTGGAGTCATAATTGGACGTCCTGAAAAATTATCTTTAACTCTGACAATCAGGCAACAGTTGCCATAATTAACAAAGGTCGCTCAAAGAGCCCCATTATCATGAGACTCATGCGGAGACTCACATTGTGTGCTATGACTTATTGTTATGTTGTGACTGTGCGATACTGTGCCAGGTGTAAAAATTGGCATTGCTGACTCTTTGTCTCGTTTTCAGTGGAACAGATTTCATCAGCTTGCACCGGAAGCAAACAGGGCCCCAGAAACATGCCCAGGTCTGCACGAGATTCTGTATTAACGGATGTTATCAACCATCTCTGGGATGCTGCCATCAGTCCTGCAACACAGACAGCTTACCAATCTTGCCTACAGCATTTCCTCAATTTCATGGTTATGACCGGCAAACATCAAGGGTCAGGACTTCCTCAAATTTCTGAGGATACTCTTCTTCAGTATGTAGCTCATTGTTATGGCATGCAGAAATTGCGCTACAACAAGATTAAGCTTTACTTGTGTGCAATTCGTTTTGCATATCTAAAGAACGGACTTCCAAACCCACTTTTACAGCAAAATGGACATCATTGCTTTCGTTTGTTCACTATTTTGAGAGGAGTGAAACGTTTGCAATCTAATTTTGACAGACCAAGGCTTCCTATGACTTTTCAGCTGCTCAAGCAGCTGTGTTTCCTATTCCGTGCAGGACACTTTTCACCATACATGGATCTTTTGATGGAAGTGGTGTTATGTGTTGCATTTTTTTTTGTTTCTTACGATGTGGTGAATTCACGGTTTCCACTGGCAAGTTTGATACTGCACTCCATTTATGTCTTCAAGACGTCTCTGTTGCTGCAGATTATTTTACTTTGAAACTTAAATCCTCAAAATCTGATCCTTTCCGCAGAGGGATTACTTTGTTTTATTACAGGACAGACAACTCTATATGTCCTTATTTAGTGATGGTGAAATTTCTGCAAGTGCGTAAAAGCATGGGTGCCCTTCTAATGGACCCATTGTTTGTGGATCCATCAAAGCAGGTGCTAACGCGATCATTATTCATACATACTTTACGCAGTTCATTGCAATCTCTTCATGTGGATCAAAACTTGTATAATGGACATTCATTTCGTATTGGTACTGCAACCACGGCGGCTGCGGTACGCATGGAGGACCACCTGATCAGGACTCTAGGACGATGGTCGTCCGACTGTTATACCAGATATATTCATGTGTCCGGACATTTGTTACGTCAAGCACAAACATCTCTGTGTTCATAGCTGAATTTACGGTGTTTAACTTTGTCAGAACTTGTCGCATGCGGCTTGTCTAGGATATGCAAACATTTTCATGTATTATGCTTGCCATAATGCTTTCATATATTATATTGCCAGGTTCGAGATGCTTGCTACAGGGTTTCCTGCCATACAACTAACAAACATACAAACAAAAACCAAAAACAACTATACATTGGGGGCACTCTGTGTAATTTCATCAGACAACTTCAATTGCACTTCGTTTGGGGATTCATGTCGTGATACTTAATTCTCTTGCCCCCAATACTACCTGTACCTCTATCAGATCCTTAGTTACTTGTAGTAGCTCAATTTCTGAGTGCAGCTCCTTAGCCAGTTGCATGCTCAGAGTTAATTTCCTTGTTGCAGCTCCATAGTTAGTTGCACCTTGATTGGTATATGCAGCTCCATAGCTAGTTGCAGTCCCTGTTGCAACACCATAGTTGTGCCTTGATTGGTATATGAAGCTCCATAGCTAGTTGCACAGGTGCAGCTTCTTAGCCAGTCGCACCATACTCTACCATATTATTCCTAGTCTGTATGTATATATATATATATAGATAGATAGATAGATAGATAGATAGATAGATAGATAGATAGATAGATAGATAGATAGATAGATAGATAGATAGATAGATAGATAGATAGATAGATAGATAGATATTCCGAGAACATTCTTCTACGTACGAATGGACGCAGGAGGATGTAGGCTGATTGCCACTCTTTGTAGCACCACACGATACGTTGAAGTGGACGATCGATCAAATGATTTTTATGTTCGATCAAACGTTTGATAAATTCGGTTTTGCCTGAACTGCTAGGTCTAGTAATTAACATGTTAATGGGATGACGAGCAAGGCCTCCCAGCTGGCACGAACTAAGTGTTCGTCGATGACTTTGAAAGTGGAGGAAGAGGGAGCAGAGACAGCAGAGGTTGCCATAGTGAAGGGACCGTCACTTTTGAAACGAATACAGAAAAGACAAGAGTTTTTATACTTTTTCAGGACATGTTTATTTCAAAATGTCTAAAATTGAACACGAAAGTCAAAAATACATAAAAGCCAAATGGTTAAGTACATCGATAAAATACACATCAAAACGATCAAAGAGGACAAGTGACTGTACAACATTTTTGTGACGAAGGTGTGGTGTCCAAGGGACAATGGGTAATGTTCTTAGAATCTTTACACTTGGGACACTCACACAGGATCCTCCGGAATGACCTTTCGGGGGTGTCCATGTCAATGACAGTCCTGTCCTGAATGGAGTGGTTTTCTTCGGTGTCGGGTTCTGCTGACACTGGCTAACACAGGTTTAAAAGTTACTTTTCACTGAAAGTTTGAATTTATAATCACAAATCTTGGGCAATAGTATGCCACTTCTTTTGTCCAAGCCTCGAAGCCCAAACTTTTCCAGTCACGTACATCTCTCCATTGAAGGTGAAAGTCACAAGCTACACAAACATCGTCGCAAACATCTTCAGTGCCTAAAAGGTGACGAATCTTACTTGCCCGTAGAGGGCGAGATGTATAAAGATTAAAACGCAAGTCTTTAACAGAATGAGTCTGTCGTGTACATTTAAAGGAACAATGTTTTGGGTGTTATGTACTGTTCGTAATGAGTTCACAAGGAATCGGCTGGTAAATGAAATCCCAGAAAGGAAGTCACTAAGACACACACCACACATCGACTACCAATTCAATGGACACATTCCTCGTAATAAGTGATGGTAATCCTCCACAGTTTGAATACTGTCATTGATTTCCTTCCACGGAATCTGTTGTATCACGAATGATAAAGGTCGTGGCATGGTACTCATTTTTTATATCTCCTAGAGCGAAAGTGAGGGACGTAGAATTTTCTGGCCACTGCCATCCCAGAAAACAGTCAAGAATGTCATTAAAATCTTGCAATGGTCTAAAGTGTAATATTCGGAAGAACGCACGCTTGATCCAGAGAAATCTGACAAATTTGTTGACTTTTGTCACTTTTCTCTTGCGAATTTCTCGATACAAATGTTCCTCAGTCACCAATTGAGACTTTGCTATGGCAAGTCCCTGTCAATCTTCCTTGTAGATCTTCTCTTGCAATTCGTTTGGTAATCTTTGAAAATTATTTTTTAAATGGGGTTTAAATACTTGTCTATGTGTTGTCCAACGTTTGACTCCTAGCCAAGCTGGTTTCTTAAACGACATGGTTTGCCACTTCAATTACTAGGATCCCACAAAAAGGTAGATAGTTACAGTGCGGAGATCATCGAGCATGTTCCAAGTAAGCAGAACCATTCTGTTCCCACTGGTGAAGTGACACACCGCAACTGAAGGACTTGACTTTATCCCGGTCGCCTAACTAGATAAATCCGGTTCTGGCTAATCCTTCGGGGGTATGTCCTCTTAGATATTTAGGCCATTTTCCTTGGGGGGTTTGGAATCGACTTTCAAATTCGCAGTATTCAGGCAAACTCCCAGTTAATTCCTATTCTTCTTACACGGATTCATTTCGATGAGGGTACGGCGAAATCCTCAGGAGTATGCTTAGGGTTGGATGACATCCGTAGGGCGGTAGATGCATGGATTCTCGTGGAGGATGACATTGACCAAGAAAACCAGTAAAGTGAAAAGGTGTACGAAAACGAGTGGCATAGCTTTCGCATCGGTCAGGTTTGACAATAACAGCTTCACTTTCCATGGTAGTTGTGGTAGTAGTCATAGCAAAGTTCCCATGATGTGGTACTGAATCGTTGAGGTCACAACGTACGGCATCCCTCCAATCGCAAGACACAGCATCGCACTCCACTTGAGAATCACCGAACTTAAATGGTGTGCTCTGTTTGATAGAATTCATCTTTCTCGCTTGGTGTTGGTAGTTACAATGTACTCTGTGTCGTGGACGTTTTCCCTTTTTATACTAGTCGTAATGAAGTCTCGAACTTGTACATCGTTTCTTTTTTATGCCTAGCTTTGGAAGTGTTCCTTTTTATCTTCCTGGACAACGGTACTACCTTCTCTAAGGTACCGTCATACCTGTACCATAGTGTGATGGGTGGAAAGGCCATAGAAAGGTAAGGACAGTGCGGAGACCATCGAGTATCTTCCAGGGTAGCTAAATCTTTATAGACACATCGATGCATACGGAATCTCAGACCACATTGTACTTCGTATCCCAATCCAGTCTTAGGTCCCAAGTAGACAAATCCAATTCTAGCTAAAACATTCGCAGTAGGTAATCATTTCCTATCCGTGGGCCATTTTAGAAACGTTTCCAATCGACTGGCACAATTACAATAGTCAGGCAAGAAGACAGGAAAATGGTATGGTTTGAACTTGGAGTTCTTAATAGGTCTCTCACTCGATTCTTGCTGTGTAGAAGTCGTCCTTCTTGTTGATGGCTATCGTCTTGGAACCATTTTTATTTATACCAGTGTGTCCGTAAGTTAAAGTGAAGTGGTTGGGAAGCCGTACTTGCTTCTGGTACACGACTTGACACACTTTTTCCAAATGCCGACTGACGATTTGGTGTGTGGCTAAACGCGCAATCTTGTGAGGCTGATAAGTGGTTACTTTAAAATCTCGATCCTCTCTAGACTGCAAGGCTTCTTTCATTACCCCAAAGTTCGCCACTTGACTGGTGCGATAATTAAGAGTCAATCCTTTCATTTTACACTCGACGTTCACTTTTCCTTGTGGGTCCCTGTATTCGTAATCGTAAATTTTGGAACCGCAACTAGCAAGATTTTGAATCTTGTCGTTGGGGTGCTCCTCCGTCCGGGCTCCTAAACGATGTCCTTCGATTTCAGGGTGACGTTGACCAGACGATCGATGTAGATGCAACTGTCCGTGTCAAAATACAGCACACGATCTCCTAATTGGTGTAACGCTTCGTACAATTTTAAGGGAGCATGGGCTGTCACGTTGGCCGCAATGATGACATTTCCAAATTCGTCGGCTTCTGCAAAGTCCAGTTCTTCTTCCTAATTGACTAAGATGAAGTCCTCGCAAACGACGTCCACGTGTTTCATGTCTTTGCTTTTGTCGTGAATCATCTGGAAGTAGCGGGAATATTCTGTCAAATACACCGTCTTGGATAAACACGGTCGTTGTGCCATTTTGATCCACAAGCAATTTAAATTCACTTTGGCAAACGATCGCCTTCCTTCGTTCTTCTCCACATTTTCTAAAGTGATGCCTTCCTGCTCCCAGTATTTCTCTTTGAATTTCTTTTGGTCTTTGGGAGTGTGGCACTAGGAAGGATGGACGCTTGCTTCTTCTTTCAGTTTCAAAAAGGCATCCACATAGTCTGCGAAAATGCCTTTCTGAGCCTCGTTGCCCTTGTGGTACTGTTTTGTCTTGGGAAAGTGGTAAATTTCGTACACTTCTAACAGTTGCTATCCCAGGTCCAGAGCTTTAAACAATTCCACGCTGACACAAGTTCCTGTCAAGGCGCGTTCTTCCTGAGTGTGCTGACAAGGTTTGTCTTGGCTGCAAGTTTCGGCACAAGTACGGCACAAGGGAAACATCAGTTTTCCTTCGCAATGGTGAGGTAAAATGGGATGGTACAAGTTCGTGGGATGCAAGACTTTGCATTTGATCAATCCTTCGTATTGTCGAATGTTGTCCACGTAGATGTGTTTCGTCAGCAAGTGTGGATGCCCTGAGAAAAAGCGACAATATATGCACACGTAAGGATACAGCGAACACACGTCGAAGTATTTGATTTCTTCTCATTTAGTCCTCTTCGGCTTGGTACAGCAAACAGGTGGCATTCGTCCGTCCTCCGTACAAACTGTCCTGCGGGGCCAGCGGGGCCACCAACCTGTAACTATCCACGATGAGTTTAAACTCGGGATCGGTTTTCAAACAGTGATCGTACTTGTGTTCCCACATTTCCACCATATCCTTGCTGTTCTTGCTACAAGCGCCGCCGACAAGTGGGCTGGTACAAGTCTTCCATGGTACGTTGTAAAAACTGATTTTTGGTGTCACATTGAGGGCAGCAGATGGGGCATCCGTGAAATAAGCATCCGTTAAACTCGTACACGATCTGAGCATTTTCTAAGTCCCAGCCATCTCCGAATACCTTCTGATGGTATTTTCTCCTCCTCCGTTGTGGGCGTATTGGATCCATTTGTCTTCCTTGTCGCACAAGTAATGTAGCCAGCGTAGGGTTTTGACGAAATATTGACGTTTGACAAAGTTTGTCGTTTGAGGCCTTATGCTTTATTCCATATAGTATTTGGGAAGAAATTGTCCATCGTATCCCAAGAAATTGCGAGCGATCACCGTAGCATTGCGATGACAATCTCCGTAATGTTCGATATCCTCTTGGCTCCTCGTCTCGTCGATGGGATATGAGATCCATTGGGCGAAATTGGTCAGTGTGTTAGGTCCCCGAAAAATTTTTTCAAGTCCTCCAGGAATCTGTTCTTGAATGCACTTATCGCATGCTCAGTGAGCCACACAAAAGTAAGGAATGTGAATGCCAGTCTCTTGCAAGCATTCAAAATCAAAAAAGATGAAATTGCCTTTCTTCTGGCCATCTTCCTCTTGATGTTTGGAATTGTATTTTTCAATGTAGCATTCGTATTCCAAGTCCACGATTTGGTGACAAATGTGACATCGTTTCTTTCCTGAACATACGTGTGCCTTGGCATTATTGGTACTTATGCCTTGTCCACAGGTAGGGCACAATCTCAGGAGTTGACAAGCACTTTTTCGCTGTGAACCTTGTGTCTTCAAATGTTGTTGGTAACAGGTAGGGCTGGCAAAAGTGAGCTGACAAGCTGAGAAATGCACCCGTTGTTGTCCTTCGTCAAGACAGGGTTTAGCGGCTAAACATCCCTCACATTTCGAGCTACAATGCTTGCGTTGCTCTCGATTGTTATAACTAGAGTTACAATTCTCACAGTAATAACTGTATCCCAGGAATGGAACGATCCTGGTAATGGCATTAAACTGTTTATCGTGATGATAGACGTGAATGTATTTTCCGTCTTTGAAATCTTTGCCTCGAAACAACAGACATCCGCGCACTTTATGAGGATGCACTTTCAAGGTGTAACGTGGAGCCAAGACGTCTTGCAATGTTTGCATTTCAGGAATGCCACAGGGTGTGTCTTTGGATATCCCCGCTTGCTGTAAAAGGAGTTCTGCTTCTCTTCGTTGTTTGGCTCGGCTAGATTGTTGAATAATTTTTCAGGCTCTTTTCCATTCTGCCGTGTCGTTCTTGTCGGCATACGTTCGTCCCACAACGATGGCTCTGGTTAAAAGCATCTTGTCTTGAGGGTTGTTAATTTGGACGAGGCTGCGCTTGATACTGCGAAGATCGTCTACCAATAACACAAATTTGCGACCTGTCCCTTGGGGAAGAGAAACGTGAACAGTGTCGCTTTTCCAATGGTGATGTGAAACTCGTCGTTGGATTGTTGTACGTGTTGAATCTTGTCGATGAATTTGGAAGGTGTCATTTTCTGATGGGCTGCTAAACTCGATCCAAACGGGTGACTTCAGACTGTCGTGATAAAGGGGAAGTCTCAAGCGATAGTCTTCTTTGGCTTGACATTGCTGTTTCAGTGTGGTTAACGAAGAATCCCAAACATCAGTGATGAACTCTTCTGCATTCTCCAACGGTACGTCGGACTTGAAATCTTTAAACTTCACTGTGTAAGTGTAGGCCGTGGTTCTAAATTTTCTGGAGGAGCGTTTGTCAGTCTCTCGAATATGGTAGCACTTTTCATGGTTTAGTGGTGGTGGACATTGGTTTGGTGCAGACTTTTTGGGCCTGGATTCTGGTTCACTCATATCATCTTCAAAGTCACTGGCATGAATTTGAACCAAGACTTCAGCTACTGTTCGAGGCGATATGTCACGTTTCTGCTTCTTACTTTCATCTCCTTTCTTCACGAAATGATGCGATCGTTTCATCTTAAGTGCAAACAGTCAAATGACTACATTTGAAACGCAATGGTCCCCTTTATATTCATGTCAGGCCTTTGTATATATAAAGGGTTAGTGTCTTCCCTGCAAGTATTTCTTTCACTCTCATGCCTACCAGAACGATGGAAGAGCCCACAAGGATCGAACTTCTGATCAGAGCTTTGCGATTTGTCATACGAAAGTCTTCTCCAGACAAGCCGACGGACTACTCCCCCTCCGTTCGAGATAAAAGACAAGATACTTGCTATATCTGTCAGAAGAAAGGGCATTGGTCTTCTGAATGTCCAGACCGTCAAAAAAGCAAGACAGGTGTCAAAAGAGACAAAAGTCAAGATACCTGTTATCATTGTCAAGAGAAAGGGCATTGGTCTTCGGACTGCCCTAAGAAATAACAGGAGGAAGAGAGGTGTTCCAAACAGAAAGAAGAAGAGGTACCCTCCCAAAAGGAAGAACCCAGGCACATCAAGAAAGAGAAGACAAGAAAATGAGAAGAAAGTGTGGAAGAAGAGGAGGAAAAACCTGTGAAAGTGAAGAAATTAAAAAAAGGTGAGAGTGAACAAAGACAAAGAAGAAGTCTATGAACTTTTTAAAGTGTGTGTTGTGACATGGGATTGTAAAATTTGTACCAGAATAGACCAAAAAGGAAAACGTAAGTGTCTCTTGGTTTTGATTTTTATAATTATAAGGACCTACACTCATGCGCTCACAGAAGTACATCATGGAGTATAAAAGGATGTTGAGTTTTAATTGATTTTGACAAAATGAATACTATCTCTTTTCGAAAGAAGTGGGTGGCCCTGAAAAAGACCGTTGGGTGTTTGTTTTTTTTTTAATAGTCACCGTTTGGCTTTCACTGTCCTCGTTTTCTCCTAGACCTCGTTTCTTTTCTACTTCTTCTTCTTCCTGTCGTTTTCTTCTTGCCTCTTCTTCTTCTTGCTGTTGCTGTTAAAGAAGAAAAGCTTGTTCTGCTTCTTTCTGCTCTTTCAACATTTCTCCAATTCTTCTTTCTGTCTGTAAGGGTGCAAATTTTTGTCGATCTATGAAGAGCACATTTATTTGGGCAGGTGAACGATTAATTAGATTTATGGGGACCGTGACGTGTTTAATCGCCATAATGCACGGATTTGTAATGTCTGTGTCATGAGAGGAGTGATTCTTAATTAAGCATTCGTTTATTTAACCGTCAGACAGACTGGAAGGATAGGGTTAACTTCGATCTTCTATCGGCATTGTCAGATTTGAAATTTTCCAGAACCAGTTATTTGGGAATCTTGATGTCAGGCAGACTACAATTTTGGCGCCTAGTTATAAAAGGCGGGAGATATATTTAATAAAAAAAAAAACAAAAACAAACTCAGGAACGAGAAGTAATCAGCTTTAACTGCCTTATCCCTTTACCACGGCCAATGCCTACATCTGGACGTGCTCCTGTCGATGATTTGGTAGAAATCACTAGAGTGGGTATCTCAGGCGCAGTAACAGGGTTGGGCTGTTTGGTCCGGGAAGGTCTTTTTCTCTTTGGTCGTAATAAAAAAGTCTGATACATTTCTTTTAGACTCCTTAACTCTGGCAAAATATCTAAGAATAGTCACCGTTTGGCTTTCACTGTCCTCGTTTTCTCCTAGACCTCGTTTCTTTTCTACTTCTTCTTCTTCCTGTCGTTTTCTTCTTGCCTCTTCTTCTTCTTGCTGTTGCTGTTAAAGAAGAAAAGCTTGTTCTGCTTCTTTCTGCTCTTTCAACATTTCTCCAATTCTTCTTTCTGTCTGTAAGGGTGCAAATTTTTGTCGATCTATGAAGAGCACATTTATTTGGGCAGGTGAACGATTAATTAGATTTATGGGGACCGTGACGTGTTTAATCGCCATAATGCACGGATTTGTAATGTCTGTGTCATGAGAGGAGTGATTCTTAATTAAGCATTCGTTTATTTAACCGTCAGACAGACTGGAAGGATAGGGTTAACTTCGATCTTCTATCGGCATTGTCAGATTTGAAATTTTCCAGAACCAGTTATTTGGGAATCTTGATGTCAGGCAGACTACAATTTTGGCGCCTAGTTATAAAAGGCGGGAGATATATTTAATCCGGATTGGTTACGCTAGGTGAGGGGTGTGGTTCCCACACAAAAATTCCTTGGTTTTAATATGTCCCCTCACAAAATTTTAGTCAGTCTACGCTTTTCTGCAAGAGAAAGGAAATGTAGGAGACTCCGTGTTTGAATTTATAAGAAATTCACTCGTAAATAATTATCCAAGGGATCGGATGTGTTGAAAGTCGACGGACACGATTTTGGCGGTAGAAGCGAGCGAAGCTTGAAAGCACAAGGTATTTTGCGCCAGTCTCATGTAATTCGTTGATATCAATGAGCAGCAGGCAGGGCGAACCCTACAACTTTTTCCTGGCCTTATTTTACAAAAATAAAGGTTCCTACAGGGGCTGAAAAATAAGGTCAATAACGCTAAACCGAACCTCCTAACTTTTATTATTACCGTATAATTTGAAAAAACGGATAACAAATCTTTTGGGTCAGCTCATTTTTGTTATTTTATTTTTGACTTTTTGTTTTTTAATGTTATAATGCGTTTAGTTTACTCGCGGGTCACTCAATTTTTGTCGGCCACCCTGCCTGCTGCTGTAAATTAAACAGCCAGTATAAATATTATTAGTAATGGTCGTTATTGGCGAACCTCACTCTGCTAGATTAGCAAGAGAGCGATTAGAGGCAATTAGAAAATATTTACCTGTTCGTGATGCGGTCAAGCAACAATTACAATCACGTCAGGAATCTCAAGTCGAATTTGAAGAGGATACAAAACAATTATTTAAACCGATTGTCGAACCAACAAAGAAAATTGTTACAGCAACTGAGGCAACACAACAAGCTCTTGAAACATTACCTGCTGATATTGCTGGTCGTATTCAAGCTGCTCAACCTGGGGCTCAACCACAACCACAACCAGAACCACGACAACCAAAAATCAGAACTAAGATAATAGATAAATTTACAACTGAAGGTATTGCTGCTATCAAGGACAAAGACCAATTACTTGATATTGCCGCGTATGGATATTATGAAAGACAAAAATATGTAAAACCAGAATATGTTAAATCTCTGAACTCTGCCAATTGGATTAAGGATGTATATCGCATATATACTGGTATTCCAGAAATTAGATTTAATGAAGATATTAAAGATTTTAATGAATTTGATGAGGCTGTACATAACTATATAAAAGAAAAAGTTAAACAATTGCCACAATCTCCAAAACCACAAAAACAACCACGATTTAAATTACCACGATCACCATTGCTACCACCACTACCACAACAAGTATCACCACCACCACAACAACAATTGCCACAAATATTAACACCACTATCACAGCAATTGATACAATCTCCAAAACAACAAAAACCAAGCAAAAAGGAAGAGGAGGAAGAAGAATATTGGCCGTTAGACACCTCTTCTGGCAACGTAAGTGGAAGTGGATTTACTACTCATGGAAGTGGTCTTATTACCTGTCCTAATAATGTTCTTGCTGATGTTGATCGACTAGAAATTCTCATTGGAGGAAAACGAGCCGGAAATAATTCCAGGGAAATAATTAATGAGGCGGCCGATATCTGTAGACGATTATTTACAGGCGGTATCATGGAAGTTGATGTTTATCAGTCTCTTATTAACGTCTTACAGAACGTCAGCTCAGGCATTTCAATGAAGCCAAAAAATCAAATAAAGGTATAAAACTTAATCTTTCTGCGGGTGCCATTAAAGACATCATTAAGACGGGTGGTATATTTCCACTTCTTGCTGATATACCAGCATTAATAGCCGCTGCAGCCCGAGCTGTTGCAAAAGCAGCTGCATTAGGCGCTGTTGGAACCGCTGCTGGAATGGCATTAAAGAAAGCAACAGGAAAGGGAATTTAAAAAAAAGGGGAAGGGGTCTAAGATTACCAGGGACTCCACATTCATGGTACGGAAAAGGCCTAAGATTACCAGGGACAGTTTACTGATATCTCCTATGTCCAATTTTGATTTACTAGATGCTGTTAAAAAATTAAAAATAAAAAATTTTAGAGGAGTTTTTATGCGTGATCAATTACCGAAACAACCAAACAATATTGAAACAGGTATTATTAATCTTGACAAAAATTCTGGTCCAGGCACACATTGGGTTGGATATGCAATTGATCCACGTGGAATTATTTATTTTGATTCATATGGACTAGCTCCACCAAAAGAACTCTTAAAGTATATTAGCGGCTATCAAAGTACTCCAATATGGTATTCAACGTTACCAACACAAACATTAACTGATCCACCAATATGTGGTCGAGAAGTACTTAATGTACTTGATGCTGTATCAAAATCAACAAAACCACCTCACAAAGTCGTGTTTGAATATACTACGTTGTCACATTTAAACAGATATCAATAAATAATAATGGTGGATATTTATGGAAGATCTTCTCGTGGTAAAGCTCAGCAGCAAGCTGATTTATCTAAATATGCAACTCTCGATCAGCTCAGAAATGAGATTGATGATTTATTAAACATAACCAGTGTTGATCAAAATGAAGTAGTTGTTTTTCAGGATACAGAAGGACGATTAAAAACTAGTAATATACAACTACCAGATGTACTTATACGAGTTCCTAATGCGGTGGTTAATAATATAGTTACTTTTACTGATCAGGGTAAAATACAAGATTCCGGTACGTCAGTCAGCGATTATATTAAGAAAGCTGATGATTCGTTCACGGGTCACATTATCATGAATCAAAATAAAATTATAGACCTTGGAAACCCAATCACAGATACAGACGCCGCAACAAAGAAATATGTCGACGATCAAGAATCTAAATACGTATTGGCCAACGGCGGTATAATGTATGCATTTCTCAACATGAATAATAATGGTATTAACAATCTTAGAACACCAGAATTTGATTTTGATGCTGTGACGAAGAAATATGTAGACGATAGCAACATTCCTTTAGAAAAAAATCAATGACGAAATGACTACACTAAATAATACTTTTTTCTAGACATGTAGAAACGTTCTTAAATTTTCGTAGAAATGTAAACAAAACCATTAAAGTTTTTTTGGGGGGAACAACCAACCGTTGACATAAAACTCTCCGACGTTAACATGAAACTCAATGATATTTTCAGTGGAATACCTAATATTGTTCAAAAAACTAATCTGATTAAAATTCCACACAGACAAAATAAAAATATCGTATATACAGTAGCATCAGGATTAACAACATGGTCACAGCAAAATAACACTATTAAATATACCGTAGAAGTTACTGGTGTGTATAGACTGTCTATCTTTAGCTCTGCAAAGTTTAAAATTTATACTACAACATTTCCGTGGCGTCATTCAACAGATGCTTTCTCTGGAGTTGTATCTATAGTGTTAAATAAAGATGCTGAAGAAATATTTTTACTGGAAGCAGATGATCAAACAATAACCGCAACGTCTTACTGGTGGTGTTTGGAATTTGTAGCTGAAACACCACAATTAGTCACTTAATATAACAATAGTGGATCAACCTCAGTCTCGCATCGACGTTCAACGTTACAGATGCAATCAGATATGTGAGCGTCTGACTAAACTAAATAATTTTATTGATTATTATAACACGAAAATAAAAAAATACAAAAGGCGTATAGTTGTTATTGATGTAGTTGTTTACTCGGTTTCTGCTGTTATTGCTGAAACAGGATTATTATTATCAACATTGACGATGACAGCACCTACTGTTATAACCATCATTGTTTCAGCATCAACGACTATTGCTGGTGTTTTCGGTATTATAGCCAAAAAGATAGATACCTGTACAAATGCTAAATTGCACGATTATATGATTAAATTACATACAGTGGCAGAGGCATGTTCTAAACTATCTTTGTATATTTCTTCGTGTGTTAGTGATGGTGAAATATCCGATACTGAATTCGCGATGATGATGAAAACCTATGATGACGCATTTAAGGTGATCGCTAATGATTTTAATGAATTAAATAACAACAATAATAATAATGACCGACAGGGAGTTACTTCAGCAGATCGTCACTAATACGACTCCGTCAAAAACCACTATAATATCATTAAGTTCAACCAATCCTGAATTTAGTGTCAATTTTCCAACATCAATTCCTGCAAAAGAAATAGCATTAGCACAATTGCGAGTTTATTATAACTGGCCAAATATTAGATCAAAACCATTTGGTGGACTACAGCCAAATAATTCATTAGTATTCGCCAATAAGAATAAGCCTGATGGAACTCCTGATTGGCAAGTAGTTGCTATTCCAACGGGCAGTTATCAAATAGAACAGATTAATGATGAGTTCCAACGCAGAATTAAATCTATTACAGGAAAAGAATCAAAAATAGCAATTACTGTCCACGAACCAACGCTATCTGCGGTTATTGAAATAAATTCCCCTGATTATTCCGTAGATATTTATCAAAGTTCGATTAGATCAGTATTAGGATGGCCTGATGTTCCACCGGTTTATCAAGGACCACCAGAACCACAACGATCTGATTTCGTCGTAAATGTTAAAAAATTTATAAAACTTCCAGAATATCGAAAAACTTATCAGTTTATACAGATTCCGGATGCTTATCGTGGTTATGCACAGTATAATCATTTTATAGATTTTGTTCGGGGTAAAGGTACAACAAGAATGACAACAATTAATGTTGAAGAAATTAACTCAAAATCAAGACCAATTAAATCTGAACATGGACGTGAACTTAATGATCTAAGAAATTTCTTTTCCAGCATCAGCGCTTCCTACAACGATGACTTAAAAAATCAAATAATTGAAACAATACAACATTTGAATCAGGTTGCATCAGACTTAGAATATGTAAATAAGGCTATCGTTGACAGAGAAAAAACATTAAACGTACCGGTAGATAGATTTCTTAGTACTTATATAGTTAATGAAGATGATCCTATTCAGCGTGTAAGCTATAAACTTTTATTTAAAACAGTATTTCTTAAATATTATGGAATCACAGAAGAACAGCTATCAATATTCGTAATTCCGGGATTTAACTCTGAGGAGCTAAAGAAGTCAGTTAATGATCTTATTGATGAACATTTTAAAAGAATATGTGATTCACGGAAAAAATTAATACCTACACCAACTATTCTTAAATATAATAATGATCCACATGGTGGAGGTCGCCATATCTCACCTGGTATTGTTAATATAACATCTACGATCGCGGTCAATCTAGTATGTGACCTAAGTGATGACAGTTATCAAGTAGATCTTTCAAAGTCTAACCAGGCCCAACAGGGGTATATACTATATGCATTTAGCCCTCAAGTACCGCCCGGGTGGTTAATTATATCTGAGCCAATTAATCCAGTTTATCTACGTGTACATAATCCATTATTGTCAAGAATAAATTTCAAACTTACTGACCAGACAGGAAACATTTTGGATCTACGAGAAGAGTCTCTTAATATTAATTTGTATATACGCTCGTAGAACGTCCGAGTAAATAATCAGGGGGAAAAAATAATCTGTTTCTGAAATAATATATTTTTTTACTGATTTTTAATAATCTGATGAGTAAATATATGAAATAGTTAGAAATTTCTTTATCTGATGGGTAAATAGGTACTCTAATTCATGAAATAGTTAGAAATTTCTTTATCTGATGGGTAAATAGGTACTCTAATTCATGAAATAGTCAGAAATTTCTTTATCTGATGGGTAAATTACTAATCAAAATTAATAATAATCAATTCCTATGATTAAAGCAATTGTATATATAATAAAGCGAGATAACTCTGCTATCTCTCTGCGGAGTAAATTAAACGATTATTTCCCTTACTACTACGTCGTTACCTGTACAAACCCAGTTGTACATACGTGTATCGAACAAAGCGTATTAGTCCGTCTGTCTGTTAATCCTTACAGGTTTGTTAAAAACCAACCTGTTTGATATATTCTTGCCCTATAATGTGAACAGTGTTGTATTCTGATAGCAATTTTAAAACCTTAAAACGAAAAATATATGTATATAAGGCCGTACTGGGAACAGGATGTACTTTATCGATTTTGTGTGGGGTTGGCTGACGTAGTAGTTATTCATCTTCAGACTGCATGTATTTTGACCTTAACGAACTATAACTCATACGTGCAATTATTTTATGAATTTTGAAAAATTGAAGTACAGTTCTACATTCTATTAGTAATACAAGTTCTGTGAGACAGCGCAAATATTTTATATATACTTAAATTTAACTGTATTATTGATAAGAGAGCGATGGCTGAAGTGGTAAGATGGTTGGACGTAGATCGAAGTTGTGCAGACTCTCGCGTGTTCGAGTCTCCAAAAATGCTAAAGATATTTTATCTTGCATTTGGCGACGGATGCTATTTAATTGAGGGAACCCGGAACATTTCCTCAAAATCCACAACAGACAAAACACACTCTCCTATCATACACCCTTGTGGTGGGTGTACTTTTTGCACTCCCCGGGGTTTTGTATGGGGGGAGAGTGTACAAAATCTGTTGGACGTAGACAAGATTTCCCCGTCATCACCGTTTGTATATATTTCATAACCATACAATCATATATTCATTAGGATAAGTTTATATGTAACTTCTGATCCTGCTAAGATGTTGTTTGACAACTTAGGGGATCACATGGGGTTTGTGCTGTCCTTAGAATTAAGTTCTTAGAGATAAGTTTATGTTTGTGCCGTCCTCAAAAATCAAAATCATGACCATTTGTATATATTCATGTTCATACAATCATATGTATATAATCATCCTCAAAACAGTCCCCTGACCTTCTGATCCTGCTAGGATGTCATATGGCAACCTAGGGGTTCACATAGGGTTATGGGGACTACATTTTTTTTAATAATTATTCAGAGACTGATATTATTTTTTATTTTAAAGAAATATTTATATATATAATGAACCAAGAAAACATTAATGATATTATTTCTGCTATTAAAAAATTAAAACATACAGGAATAAATCTCTCTGATAATCTTGATCCTGGGAAAATATTATGTGATTATGAAATATGAAAACAACGAAAAATCGACAATAAATACACATTACCATCCAATTATAAATTCGTAAAATTAATCTATCAGTCTATGTTAGAATCCTTGGCAATGGTAAATGAAAAACAGGTAAAGCTATTTGCGCCTCTTGCACGTTCGATCGAAAATATCAGATCCGAACTATCTCGTGAATACGAGAAAAAAAGATTGTGGACAATCGTGTAATGCAATTAAGAAAAATTATGTTATTTGATTCTGTCAAAAATGAAAGTGACACTGAGAGCGATGATGAAGGTACCCATGGCAAAATATAGAGTCGAACTATATACAGTATAAATAAATATTTATTTATTAAGAGTACAGAGTTAGATATATTCAAATATTACCCGCTGGTAATATTTTATTGAATATGCAGATTTGTATACTTTATTTGCGACAAATTGTACTGAAGAAGGATGTATGCCAAAATATCTGGCAGCCGCACACATTGATTTGGAAAGTTATTTCTTGGCCTGTTTCTGTATTTACAGATTTAATAACTCTCTTTTTAAATACTTTACATTTTCCAGTATTTCCATTATGACTCTGTAATAGCTTGCAGGTTAGATAACCTATTATTTTTGGGATCTCCATCAATGTGATCAACTAAAAGTCCATCTTTGATGACCCTATAAAAACATTCGAATATGAATCTATGTGAGAAATAACTTTTATTTCCACTAGTATTGAATCTAAAATAACCAAATGTATCAAGACTACCGACTGGGTTTTTCAATTTGCAGTTTCTGATCACACCATCTCGAGACGCCTCATAATTTTTTATTATGGGATGTTTAACAAATTCGTGTTTCTCATATTACTCAATTTTCAATTTTCTTATAATATCATTGTCGATCAATTCATCATAAGTCTGATTTGTCTGAGTCATTATATATAATAATATTATTTGTCTAAATCATTGTTTTGAAATCTGGTCAGATAATCTCCTACGGTTTGTATAGGAGATTTACCTGACAATGTATTATTTTTTTGTCATAATATCGTTTTAGTTCTCTGTATTTTTTTCCGCCACATTTTAAACACAATTGAGTTTTTCCTCTGACTCCAACACCACATTGCACACACGGTATTGGTCCTGTACTTCCATTTTTGATACTTTGCGCATGATTTCCGCAGTATTTGTTCACGCACGATTTATTACAAAGAGAAGTATGTCCAATTTTGAGCCAAGCACATTTGTTTTTTGTTTCAATCATTATATATATACTAAAATTTTAATTTAAATACTTGTCTTAATTATATGGAGGAATTATCCATGATTGAACCTTATAGACCTAGATTTGATCTTGACAGACTATCAGAATATAAATTTAGTACTTTGATGCAAGATCTAGCTTTAACAAATGAGGATATAACCGAACGTATCCGTGAAGCCAAGAAGGAATTTCGTGACGATGGTGCTGCTCATGTATGGTCAACATTCAGAATCGGAAATGTTACTAATATAATGAATGACAAACGAGGAAAAGCAATTATTAATCACCTTGATGATCAAAAATATTTTATTTTAATAAAATTTATTGTAAATACAGAAGAAGATACTTGGATTATTCGTGATAAGCGTGATCCAGTCAGCATACAGTCAGGAAATAATATTGTTCTTTTGAGTAATAAATCTAAACCCGGAATACTAACCGGTGTTGAAAATTATATTATGAACGTGCATATCCAGTTACTGCAGTTGTATATGCAATATATCCGCTTAATAATAAACCTGACGTCAATAATCTTAAGCCGATGAGATTGTCAGAGTCAAGAATAAACTGTGTAGCTGAACGAGTTACAGAACATTTCATAAACGCGATACGTGGTAATGGTTTAACAGATTTAAGGCGTAAAAAAATAAATACGTGGGCAGAATCAGTTAAAGATACTGGAGCATCTATTAAAGATGTTGCTGATCTTGAAAAGAAATTAAGATTTCCAATAACAGTGAAGACGTTAACCGGAGAGATTTTATATGAACCAAAATACATAAAAAATGGAGCTCCTATAGATATTATTGATCATAATTCGCATGCATGGACCTCAGCAGTAACAATATTTCCACGAGATAGAACGGTTAAATTTTATGATGGTCATATATTTGATTTTATCAAAAATATCAGCAAAAGTGACCCTGTATCCATTTGGTTATTT
This sequence comes from Megalonaias nervosa, assembly GCA_016617855.1. Taxonomy (NCBI): domain Eukaryota; kingdom Metazoa; phylum Mollusca; class Bivalvia; order Unionida; family Unionidae; genus Megalonaias; species Megalonaias nervosa. The sequence continues at coordinate 24,062 of JAECUM010012630.1, read as the reverse complement.
CAAAGTTCAGAATATGATTATTACAATCAATTTGTACGGCCTAATGGTGATATTTACCGTACAGAATCTCTTAATGTAGAAATGGAACATCTTGCGCTGAAATATACTTCAGACGATGTCAAAGTTAGACAATTATTAAATAATTGTTTTACAGTTCCATCTGCAGCGGCTCATTTCGCTCAGGAGAAAAATTTATGGAAACCAACGCGATCGGAATTTCTTGAAGATATTCATAAAAGCTGTGTAGAATATGGACACGGAGGATTGTGGAATACTAAATATAAGTATAATGACGTTATATCTGTTGATATGGTAGCTTGTTATCCTGGAAGTTTTCTTGGATACGGAGAGTGTTCTGAATACTTTAAGAGATTCGGACATCCATCACACGAGATGACCAGGGTTGCGATAAACGGACATTTACCAGATTTTGACTTAACCGGATTTGCTCATGTAGAATCATTCGAGTTTGCAGAAAATCTCCAGCCGATTACTTATGCTTGGTTTGGAAGACATTTTTCAGAAAAATGTTGGGTTCCAATAGTACTATTGCGATATATGCTTGATGTTGGAATTTTAATATTATTGAAGGTGAATGAGGCAATTATATCGTATCGGTTACAAAGGCAAGTTTGGTTACCAGAACCAAATAGATTTAATATTGATGATGCCAGGAAAGAATTTCCTTATCTTAATGAAGATGACATTATTAAAATTACCAATAATATGCGTAAATGCAGAGATGAGCATGATGAAAAACTTGCAAAAGATCTTGGTAGAAAGATAATTGGTAAATTTACTCAAGGAGGAGCATATGATCATAAAAGACACTGTACAAGATTGATTATGGACGATGCTGAACTCGATTTAATAATTGCTGATACAACAGAAAAAAACACATTTATAAATCGGAGTAATGCTTATTTGTCAGACGGAACCAAACTAGGTACAATTGTGAGTTATCTTGATGGTGACTCACCGCAATTTACTCATTTAAGATCATCTATGTTGGCATATGTTTCAATAAATCTATTGTCTATGATAAATAGATTTCCTCGTGATGCTGTCAGAGTAGCAACGGATTCGTTTTATATAAATAAAAAATATACAGATTTGTTAAAACCGCTACTTGGTAATGGTGAATGGGGATCATGGAGAATAAAACAAGAAAATATACTTAGTTATTCTGAATCCGCCGACGTTGAAATTAAGGAAATATATTACAAAAATAATAATCAAATATCAAAGTCATCAGCACCATCTGTATATGATCCTGTGGCTAGACATAAGACTGTTTATCTTAATGGATGCGGTGGTTGAGGTAAAACAACACGTGCGATTAAATTATTCATGAATAATAATTCAGATATAAATGTTTTGACACCGACACATAAACTCGCCAGAGAGATAAAAGAGCGAGGAGTAAAATCATGTACATACCATAGTTTCTTTAGATGGTGTGGAGACACATGGACTCCCGAACGAATGGGTGAGAAATATATACCTAAATATATTATATGGGACGAGGTAGACACGGTGTCGTTAGAAATATTAAAAACATTTCTTGATTGGTTATTGACAAAGAATACTGCTGTAATAATGTGTGGTGATCATGGTCAACCACCACCTTTTATTGGACAGTCTCCACATGAATGGCTGAAGAATAGCGTAGATTATTATGAAGAAATAAATGATGACCATAGAGCTATTGATGAACCGCTGAAGGAGTTTAAAAGATTAATCAGACTACAACCAGACAGAGTACAATGTGAAATAATGCGCGGAGTAATTCCAGAGACTTCTATGAATGATTTTCTGAGTTTATGGAATCCCGCTGATTTAATAGTTGCAAGTAGAAAGATAGTTCGTGATGAACTACAGGATAAATTATTTCTGTTACATAAAGAAAAGTTTTCAGATCTACCTGTACCTTTGTGTTATGGCCCCTCAGATACTCGACGACAGAATATTGATGTTGAAATTCCTGGTGGTGGAATACAGAATCTTGTCTTGAACGATATTATTTTAGTCGATATTAATGTTGTTGAGAATGCGCTGAGTATAAATAAATCACCGTGGACGTTGGGATATAACTATTCACTCGTCACAGGGGTTAACTATTTCTGATACAAATATCTGGATTATAGATGATCGGATCGAATGGTCAAATTTAGTCTATCTCGCAGTTTCTAGAGTCAGAAGAATATCTCAACTACATAGGGTTATTATGAATTTTACAGAAAATAATAATCAGACGGTTAATAATGACGTAATAAGAAAAAACTATCTGGTTATAAGCAATGTGACAAAAAAAAAATAAGCATGACTTTGATATTGATGCTGAATTTATTATAACACTAAAACAACGACAAAATAATCATTGTGCAAGCTGTAACGCAGTAATGTTATGGCAATATTCGAATAATAATCCAAGACAATTTACCGTAGACAGAATTAATAGTGATCTTGGTCATACACGTGATAATGTGATGCTGACCTGTCTTGAATGCAATCGACGTAGAGGTTCTGGTTATGTAATTGTATGTGGTGGTAATTGTGTGTCTTTAGGAATTACCTGTAATTGTTCACGTACAAATCCACGATGAGGGGCTGTCGAATCTAATCTGTAGATTGGAGGTCTACCAGTGGATCTTACCACGCTAGAAATTGTATGTGTAGTCACACTCCATATAGGATCGGTTGCTCTTTTTTTACCACCTTCAAGTTCACCAGGTTCATATAAATATCTTACAGTTACATTACCTAATACTGGTTGAGGTTGTTGTCTGTCATTGCTACGGGGTATATATTTTTTTGTAATCGCATTAGAAGGTTTCATGGAAGTTGAACGAGTAATTTCATTATTTAACGCAGCTATCACACTTGGTAACCTTGCAACCCATTCTCGAGATCTCTCACCGGACTTAAAGTCAGTAGATATTTCTTTTGCGTATTGATATCCAAATAACCGCTCAGCAAGTGTTCGATTAAATCGTTCAACAACTGCCTGATCACGATGAATTTCAGTATGTCCTCGTCTGATTTTAACGTTATGTTTCTTCATCAACGATAATACTGCACCAAGAAATTCTTTGCCAGGATCAACTTGTAATAACTGTGGTCATCGCAAAGGTCCTCGCTGATAAATTCGTTCAAACGCAGATGCAACTTCAAATGCTGTCTTTGTTGATAATGGTTCCGCTTCTTTATATCTACTTGCAACGTCAACGACAGTTAATGCGTATTTTGTATGTGCGTGATTGACGTCTACCAATTTTAATGGTGTCATGTGGTAAAAATAAAATATCCGCTTGATCAACCTCATTAGGGACGCTGACATCAAAATGTGCATATTGAATTTTTTTAGGTGGTGGTAGATAAATTTGCCATATTGCCTGTCGTGCTAACCACGCTGCAGCAACAGAATGTGAAACCTTTGCTGCTTCAGATAATTTACTAATAGCTGATCTGCCAATTCCAATATCCTCTTGGGCTATAATAAATGGATTCCATTATAATATTTATATAATTAATTACCAGCCCCTAACATTATTTTACCTTTCATGGCAGATTTTACTAGAAAGCTAGCGAGAGATTCTCTAACAGATTTATTAGGTATAGAATTTAATGCATGAATCAATTTTACATCTGCGAGATGCCTTTGTTGTAAATCTTTACTTTTATACGCAACGTCATGAACATGACACGCTTGATCAATCTTATTTGTTGGATACTCTCCTGATCTTGGTTGATCTTGATTATCAAGTCGGATATCAAGTCGAGTTCCAGGACCGCAATAATTATATCCGGGAAGTTGTTTCTCACCGGGGTATTTAGCCCATGGAGCTCCTGGTAATTTCAATAATGAAGCGGCAATATCTCCACCTGTCTTTGTTTTGACAAATTTGTATTTCTTCGTGCCACATTTAACGCATTTGCCTGTCAGAGCATGTCGTTTATTCTTCGTTGTTATTGTCGTTAGTTCAGCAGTGGGTGTAGACGCTCTACACCGAACACAATATAGACTCATATTATTTAGTATATGGATATAATTGATTTTTCGGCGACACGAAAATAGGAACCAGCAAAACATCATCCAGCATTACCAAATTCGATAAGGATGATTATAATAGGTCCATCTGGATCAGGTAAAATACAACTATTATTAAATTTAATAATGCGATGGTTAAAATGGAGTAAACTGTATTTAGTGGCACCATCCGTAGATGGTCAACACTGTTATGAAGTACTTAAAGATTTTAATGAAAATGCAAAATTGCAGAATGAAGACGGTAATGATGTTGTTGAATTTATCACCGATATTGATGAGGCCCCATCTGTAGATGACCTAGATGGATTTATTAATAATTTAGTGGTGTACGATGACGTTATGCTGGACAGACAATCAAATCCAGCTAGAATATTTTCTCGAGGTAGACATAAAAATACAGATGTTATATACGTCACTCAGAGTTATACACAAATACCGAAGGTGATCAGAGATAACTGCAATATTTTAGTAATGTTTAATGGAGTAGATAATTATACTTTACAGAATATTTATTATACTTGGTGTTCAGGGGATATGGATATGATGAAGTTCAAAAATTTTTTTGCTCAAGCACAAGCTGTTCCGTTTGGATTTATTACAATAAATTTACATGATCCAAGATCCAGATATCGTATAGGTCTGGATAAAATCTTTGGTTAATTACAGCAGCAGGCAGGGTGGCCGACAAAAATTGAGTGACCCGCGAGTAAACTAAACACATTATAACATAAAAAACAAAAAGTCAAAAATAAAATAACAAAAATGAGCTAACCCAAAAGATTTGTAATCCGTTTTTTCAAACTATACGGTAATAATAAAAGTTAGGAGGTTCGGTTTAGCGTTATTGACCTTATTTTTCAGCCCCTATAGGAACCTTTATTTTTGTAAAATAAGGTCAGGAAAAAGTTGTAGGGTTCGCCCTGCCTGCTGCTCAATGTAATGATTTGTTTGATTTATTTGCATATATTTGCATGGATTTATTTGTTTAAATTCGTAGATCAATTTTCTTGATATGAATACAACTGTGTTAGTTCATCTATATGAATCCTTCAATGCTATTCTTTATATATGTTTGACGAATTGTTTGAATGTGTCGTCTTGATTGTTATAGGAAAATATGTATCTAAGAATTTCATGCCTTACCTTAGTTGATATGAGTTACCAGATGCCGTGTGAATTCACCGACCTTAGATAATTTCACGGATGACAAAGACTTGAGTGCGTATTGACTGAACATAACGTTGTTAAACCATGAAGTGAGATTTCATATATGCTAAAGACTTGAATGTGTATATTCGCTAGAATTAACGTAGTTAACCCATGTAATGAATTTCATTCATTCATTTTTGTAATTGAGACGAGAACAGAACTATTAGGTGTTGTGGGATGATAATGTGAGTCAGGTTGAAATAGCCGTTAGGAAGTACAGTATTCTTATGAAACTAGGTTTGTTTATGGTCTGCCATGTTTAGTTTGACCAGACAGCCTTTGGTATCTGTTTGATTTCCGATAGAACGATATCTGACATAACGAGAAGGGAGTAATGATCTATTCCCAGTAGGATATCTGACAGAAGATTTAGGTTGCTTCTCTGTTTATTTTTGGAAGGCGAAATAGCTCCACGGGACGTATCCACGCACCTACCTATCCAAGTATCTTCGTATCTACGTACTTACGTATCCAACTACCCACACAAAGTTCGAGGGCTGAAAGAGGCGAGACAATAGAGAGTTCGGAGAAGAGAAAAGAAAAGTGGAAAGGACCAAGGAGAACAGCCACAGTGAAGTTGGAATGATCCGGAAATAATCAGGTTATGAAGTTGTACAAGGCAATGACTTCGATTGTTCACTCGATTCTGTGATGAACTAATTCTATCATTTAAACCAAATCTGCTATTTATATAAGTATATTTGTGTTTGAAATTCGGTGAATGATTTATTTCAAAAAGAAGTGTATCTTCCTAATGTAATGCATTGTCACAGTTGTTTATGTAATTGATTAAATTGTTATTTTCATGTACGGGAGCTCGCGTCATTCTGTTTTATATATCTGCTCAGATCTCTATCTATTCCACCTATAAGTTTCACACTTTATATTAATATTTACTCGATCTGGGCAATAACACCGATGGCGATCACCCTCTAGATAACGATAACTCAATTTCCACTACAACCCACCCACCCAGCTAAGAGGGGGCTACGTAGCACTGTCTCTGTTTAAAATCCTCGACGTGTCGTAAAGAAGAGGAAGGTGGCAAAGGTGCTGGTACCGGAACAAATTCTTGCGAAGAAGAGAGAAAATCCACTAAATCCCAATTAAATTCGATCTCTTTTGGAACTAGGTCCGTGTTGGCTTTGGTAGCCACTGCTATGCCATCACTCCTCGTCGCCACGGCCGATGCAACCCAATTCATCGTCTAATTAGTTTCCGTCATGTTCTAACTCTGTTGCATATATTCATTGCGCAGAGACTCTAGCGCACCTATATAGGGATTGTGACGTCACAGGTAGCTCTCTTCGGATTGCAAGACAGACTCTGTACTGTAGCTGAATTTTGTAACGCGTGTTAGGATTGGTGAAAGACTCAATCCGTTTTGATCCGCTCTTTCCCTATAGATAACCGCGGTTCATTTCATTCCCTTCTTCTGTTCTCGTCACAAGATGTGGACTAACGTAGAATCGTCTACTCTCGTATCGTCGATGCTGTTCCGCACGGACCTACCCATGTATATATTGTTGATGTGTACAAAAGTGAAAGTTTCACAGCTATGTATGGAGTACGCCAAACATTTGAACATGAACATCCCTTATTGCACCAATATGAAACTAGCTGCGATACGTACTTACGGTGTCGTGGCAAATGCTCAAATCCATACATACATAATGCCAAGGACTGCCGTGATGACATTTCGAATGAGAGGAGAAAGATATGCTGGCTTGAGGAAGAAACTTGTTTTATAAATTGCAATTCTGGATACGTGAGATTCGGCAGTGAATCGATCGCCTGTAAAGCAGATGGGAGCTGGTCAGAAAATCCGACATGAGCAGAATAGGTACTTGAAACGAAATACGCATATGAGAGAGAGGATCTGACCTTTTCCTGCAGCGAGGGCCAATTTGTGAAAATTGTATCAGCTAACTACCACGGCCGGTGTCAAGAATATTACATTTTGTATCCGTTGTATGGCAGGCACTTCATCGAGCTGCTGGAACAGTGTGACAAAGCGGTTGAATTCAAGGACGTCACGGACAAAGCTATTTCCCATTGTTCCCATAGGACAGAGTGTTCAGTACCTGCCACCAATGATATGTTTGGTGATCCTTGTCCACGGCTACATAAAATACTAGAGGTCAAGGCAGTGTGTGACAATATTAAAATACTTCCCTAAATAAATCACATGAATGGTAATGACCAATGCCAAATCGAGGCCATTGAAAATATTTTACTTGTAGCATTTAATTTCAAAATAGTCAGCAAAGCATTTAGAGGCAAAATATTATCTTTTCCGAAATGATGACAATTCTACCATGTTTACTGACGTTGAGGATGGCATTTAAAGAATTTAGATTTTCCAGAATGAGCTCTGCTTAAATTATGCCCATGAAAGGGTGCTTATTTCACAATTAGCTCCTGGAGGTCACAGCCAGGTTACTACAAATGCTGCTACAACATTTTTCAATTCTTAAGATACAAGATAATATGACAATGAATTTGACATCACTTCTTCTTTATGAACAACAGACCTCTCTTTCAAATCGCACTTTTCTCGAAATTGTCAGGTCTTTCTTTTCATCATCTTAATCATCACGACATTTCTTTAGGGTATATTGATGTCATGAGACCATAATATTTTCTTTATATGTCACAGTGGTGGCGTGATGGAGATGAATTATTTCATCACCTTCTTCTTGGCATAATTTGACAATTTATCCCAGTTAATTTGTGCCCATGTTCAAATAACCATATTTTAGCAGAATGCTTTGGACAAATACTGTTTGGTGAAGATATTGTTTGCAAGATTGAATACAAATCACTTGACATGAGGAAATGACATTGCACATGTAGACTTATATAGCTACGTAGAGAACCTAAACATGCTGTACATTCAAATAAGTTTTCCAAGCGGAATCATGTCTGAGGACCCTTTTGCACTGTTGACCTCTTGTTAATTGTAGGGCATATTTGATTGTACACTCCAAATTCTAGTTATTAAGCCCAGGATTGGTACGAGCATATATTATTTCACTTATCTGTCATTCCGTCTATCTGGCCGTCACCTAAGTTATGTTTTACGTTAGGACATTTTAGCAGCTATGGATGGGCATATGTGTTGCATGGGCACATTTCTAGTTCTATACATGATTCCCCCATTTTAACATGTTCTTCTAACACGCCTTTAAACATACACACCTGTAAACATATGTCGAATAATTCAAACCACTTACTACCAGTTTTAAAGATAATAACATTTGTTATTAAAAACGCCTCATTAAATAATAAGCTTTTTTTTTGCGTTTCGTATACATGCATATATGAAACACTTAGTTTCCAGTATTTGTATTAGGTTAGTTTTAGGTCCGGAAATGATAGTTTCGGTAAAATCGGCAACCTAAAGTTATCGATTGCATGGAAGAATTCATCACGTTGTATAGTATGATCAAGTTGTTCCACATGACTTTTTGTGGTTTCGGCTTTTATTCCATGTACATAAGAATTCTTCCAGTTTTCATTGATAAACAAGAACAGATAGCTAAGCTAAACCTGGAAAATCCTTTTCAGTTTCCATTGTATTTCATTCAATTTTCCTAACATAGAAACTGTATGAAACCACTAGAATCTTTTCCAGTTCCCAAAACTTGTGACATTTTTAGTAACACGTAGAAGACAGAACCGATAAGAATCTATTCTAATTTCTAATCTCTTCTAGCCTAACATCGAAGCAAGAGAAGCTGCAAGAGCTGTTGTCAGTTTCTAGTGTTTTCTGTCAGTTCTTGGTATATTGAGTCACTGAAAAACCGAACAAAATTCTCTTCGAATTTCCTATCTTCCTGGAAGTGTCCAAAATATGGAATAAATACAAGCACAAGATTCCATCACAGTCCAGTTTCTAATACTTTTTGGCTCTTTCAGCAATATAGGAACACCTGAAACCACATCTTACAATTTCAGTTTTCAATGCTTTATAGAAGTCTCCTTAACAAGGACACAACTGAGGCCACGAGAATTCGTTACCATTTCAAATCCATTTTCTGTTACAATTACGATGCCTTTAGGCGATTTCCGTACCACGGAATTCTCGTAAATCACATTCTTGAAACTATTTTCATATTGTCTTTTGTTTCATAAGGAATAGAAAATAAATTATTTGAAGTATATTTATTCTAATTTACTAACGATAGTATGTACGAAAGGGTTACCTGGGTTTGATTTTATTAGCAACTTATGTAAAGTTTCTATTAATTTTATCGTGACAAAAATAAAAATTTTCCATGTCTGATTGTAACTTTTGAAAATAACTAGAATACTAGAAAAAATATTATTTTGCAAGTGTAACTAAAATATTTGCTCCACAACACCGGGTATTTTGAGGCTTGTAATGTTCATTAAGGTACGTGCCTATCGCCATTTTTGCAAAAATGTCTTGCAGTTGTTTGCAGTGCAGATGAAGATGTGTAATAAAGTTACGTCCATTCTCTTAATAAAACTGATATTACATTTTATCAAACTGACTTAAAACATTCTTACTAAAGAGAGTGACAGAAGCAGGGTAGAGTAAAGACGGTGGCAAGTGAAAATCCACACCTAATATTTTCAAACAGTAGGAAACAATGGTCTCTAGCTATGATATCAGAACATTATGTGCTATGTAATTTCAATAATTGCATTGTTTTCGTTTAGTTCCTAATACAATTTCAATTTCATAATTCAGGTTTTAAAATTTGAAAAGAAAATCAGTTTTATCAGTTTCAGTATATACAGGTCGCATCAGAAGAATTGCGACTAAACGTATAGTTTTAAAAATATCAATGGAAGCAAATGCGAAGTGTTATGAACATTTAATTTAATTATTCGTTTGTTAGTTTTAAAAAAAAAAAATTCCATTACATGGTAATATAATGTAGCATTGAGTTCAGTTCTGTTTGACCTGAATGACTTTTTTATTTTTATTTCATTGACGTAAACAAATAATAATAGAAACATTATATCTAGTTGCTGACCTCTTTTCAGAATCAGTGACAGTTTTGGTAAACAACTTCTTTATATTATCTTTTTTTATCTTTCTCAGAGTAAGAATCATTAAGTCAAGGTCATACCTGGATTATCTGACAAGTAGCATGTATCAATTGTTACAAACTTCTATTTTTTCTAGAAGAATGAACTTTTGACCCTCATCTAGGAATCTGTTTTGCATCTTAGGTAGTTGTATAAACTGTTGTTTTTAATAGAGGTTTGTTAGTTGGGCTCCAAAGAATTGACACGTTAAGTTGTTATTATTTTGTGATCAGTTTAGGTTGAATTTTTGTTTTCTTCATGTTATTGAATTCAAATGATTCTTTTCCCTGGAAATACATAAGTACTCTGCCAAAATTCTTGGATAAAGACATTTATTGGAAGTTATACCGAATTCGAAACTGGAATAATATTTTCTGTGATTCAGCAAAGGACTGTTGACACAACAGTACTTCGCTGACCACAACAAACGTCATCGCCTTCAGTTTTGGATTTCATCCGGACTCGAATTTAGTTTCATTCAGGACATTTGATTACTAGGACTTCTATTTTTAATTCTTGGAATATTTTTGGATTTGATTCGTAAAACCGTAAGTTCTTTTTTCTTAATTTTTCACTTTGTATTCTAGGGAAATAAATTATTTGTTAAATTTTACAAAGCTTGTTGTCTTCACTTTTTTCTGTTACTTATTTTAAGAGCATAGACTCGTAACAGAAGCACCTTAGGAACATAAACTGTTTCACAGAAACGTACATATTGGATGTGAATCTCAAAGGTCTTAAAACGGTTGCAGATAAATAAAGATTAGACATTACTAAAAAAAATCAAGATAAATGAACTCTTTGAAACAGCAAAAAATATTTCCTCTCAGGTAAAATATGCCAAAATTATAAAAATATTTTGCATAAAACAATGAGAAAAAGGTGAACTTTGTCCAATCAATGACACAGCTAATAAGAAATTATTTATGGAAAATTTGCCTCCTAGAATGAAAATTAAACTTCTGAGCCAAAATAGGTAAACGTTACTTAACTATTGCCATAAACTAATTTTAACACATTTATAATTAAATACCAGGAAACTTTGAGCACGCAAATCTTTGATTAAAACCAACAGCCTGCAAAGCTACTAAATTAACTTCGTATGTGCCTTGTGAATACAATTAGACCTTAAAATATACATAAGCTGGTCAGAAAAACTTAATCAAGTGCGCATACAAATGGTTTTTATATGTTTGCTACAGCATTCTCACTTAGAAAAAAATCTTTAAAATTAGCAATATACTTTATAAACAAAATACACGTTGACCCAGAAAGACATGGTACTAGAAACGAAAAGCGAACCAATTTTATGAGGTAAATAGTAATGAATCTTTTGGCCTACAGCAAACATGACTTGTAAGTTTCTATAATAAGGCCTGTAGGATACTGCTTCAGCAAAGAATTTCTAAGTGAATAAAGTTTATTTGCTCCCTAAAATAGTGTATGTTACAGTACTGTCCACACTGCAGATAAGAAAAGTAAACGCCACATAATTTCGAAAGCTAACGAATCTTAGCACCTCCCCGTTCCTCAATCTACCTGCAAAATCGAAGCGCTTAAATGACGCAAAACTCTAACCATGCCCTTTGCATTATGCGTGAACGTATTCGTATTAGATCAATTTGCTTAGCTCCACATATTACTAAAAATGTGTATAACATATTTATCTTCATGAGACAGGCTAGTTTTCATTTCGCAGTATCGAATCCAGTACAATTAAAGAAAGAAAGCTTTATAATAATGCAAAATGCAAGAAAATAGTTTAAATATATACCCAGGCTATTTAAATATGGATAGAAACTCCAGCTCATTCGACTTTTCGTCTCATCAGCGTGCAGAGAATTTTGGAAAGCCTCTCTATATTGCCAACAAGCAAACCCGCCGAGCTGCAGCGTCTCAAGGGATATAATCACAACGTCTGAAGGGGGATAATATAACACAAAACAACACAACAGATCTTAGCGATGTCATGCAATCGTGTTTGAAAGATTAGTTGAAGGCACGGCCCACAGTTGCAGTACGCATGCTGTCAAACAGTCAAACATCATGGATCTCAGAGTGAATGTCCACTGCCCCTAGATGGTGACTATCGATTAGGTATTGGGTAGTTCCTGTTCACTGCCTACCGTACTGCTTAAAGCTCCAATACCACCGTTACGTGCAAACGTCGTAGATGCAAAATCATGTGAATAATACTGAATCTTGAAAGATATTGATCCTAAACGTCTTTGGCTTCCATTAAAACCAAATAATATCGACGTTTCATAACATTAAGATCCATGCAATTTCTCTCTCGATCTAAGAAACCATTTTCACATGTGTACGAACTGACCGGCGACATCCATGAATCAACCGATTTCAGTCGAAAGGTGGTACACAAGATTTGATGACGTCTCCGTTGTAAACATAAGAAGTTAGCAACACGCTATGTCGAACTCTTTTCATCCCATGTTCGTGCGTCAAAGTATTCCAGCCCACCAGCTGATTATTAATATTAACTCGAGTCTTATTTTTATAGAATGCACGCTTTTGTTCTTCTCAGATCAGCTTAAACTATTTGATCGTAGTTTAAACCTTACATCTTGATTATTTCAAAGAACGGTATATGTCGGATAACATTTTATCGAATCATTTCCATCCTTCCAAGCTTTAGTTAGTTTTGAAGAATGGTAAAATTTATGACAAACAGCTTCTTTAATGACATCAATCGTTGACAATTGAGGAAGATTTCAATATCTGCAAACTTATTTTCCATACCTGACATATCCACTGAAGCACGAACACGAATAAAATACTACGTCAATATTCTAGTCATTACCAGCGGCATACAAAGACGCAACAATGCTGTGGCAGAACTTGAGGGGCCCCGGGTGACCGAGTGGTCTAAAGCGCTAGTCTTTGCCGATTACTGCTATTTCATCTCTGTCTGCATCGGTTCGAGTATCGGGCTCGGCCATTCTAGATATGTGAGAAAACGAAACTGCCAGTAGCTTCCCCTTGGGTCCGTGGTTCTTAACGGGGGTTTTCCTGTGTTCTTCTTCCATCAGTTACAACGGCCGTCATGTATAGCCTATCCTGCACTGACGAATGACGTAAAACCGCAAAATAACAACAACGACAACAACTAGACCCCTAAAGGTGTTCTGTTCGAAAACATATTTTTACCGTTGTATATACTTAAGCGATGGCATAATCCATTAAATCACTGTAAACTTGTGTTTGTTTAAAACGAAAGCAAGAACAAAAACAAACAAACAAACAAACAAAAAAACCAAAAAAAAAACAAGCAAACAAGAGAACACAACTAAGGTAAAGTCAAATGACCCTACGTCATTTTCTATTTTTTTCCAAAAGCCACTCTTTTTTGGGAATGAGTACTACTTTCAAAATTTAAAACCAAACGTCTAAGCCTCTGACGATTTAGCATCTGGTCCAAAGTATATATCTCTGATATTACTAGAGCTCTCTTATTCAAGAAATCAACGAACATACTAACACGTTCATCAACTATACTAGATTTCAATATAAGAACCCGAGAGATCTTCTCTTCAATCACGTTTTGTTCACTACCCCTTTTAATTTATATAAAAATCGCTTTAAATAAGTGACAGTCAGGATTCATTAAGGATTGTTTGTATTGTGATGCAAAATGTCACCTTGCGTACATTAATATGAAACAATTATGGAGTGAGATAAAAAGAGGAGAAAAATGATACAATTTGTTAATTTCAAATAATGACTAACAGAGCCAGTGACGCAACACCTCATAAACACACAAACGAAATTGCCGTTTAGAAAATTCATAATGTATACAATGATCAATAACATGCAGATGCTGAAGGTATGAAAACAAATATAAAATAAACTAATGGATATTAATTTACTTTCCAAATAATTGGGGCATTTTCAAAATAACAATAGGATGCAAAATTAAAAAAAAAAAAAACAAACAAGGAAGCAAGGAACTCTTTTAAATAATGTTTAAAGAAAGAAAGCTAGATGAATTGCAATCTGAATAAGGAACAGAATTCTTCAATAACGAAGAGAAAACTCGTTTTTGAAGAGAAAATGCTGGCTACTTTTCCACATTAGCATAGGGACTAAGAAGGCATCAATAGCATTGTGATTTTGAAGGCATCAATAGCATAGAGTGTTACAAGGCATCAGTGGCATATATATTTAGAAGGTGTCGGTGGCATAGAGTGTTAAAAGGCATCAATAGTGAAGAGATTTTAATGGCATCAGTACCCCTACGTGACATATTTGACAATTACGAATGTCGCACCAGAACCCACCTTCCTTGATAATCCAATGGTAAGTTACCCCAAACTTGTACACAAGTTTAATATTAAAATTGATTGTAAGATATATAAACACCTATTTATAGTTTATGAGGAATCTACAGTTATGCACCTAAAGGAAAATACACCATATGGATATACAAAACAACAGAAAAATTTCAAGATTGGATGAAAGTGAATTGTTGCCCTTAATAATTTAGATTCACGCAAGACGTGAACGATATGCATTTATTCGCAGGATAATTATATAAACAGTAATTACAGAACGTGGACGAAAATAGATTTTATTGTGAGAGCAAACAGGAAATATCTGACCATTTTAAGTACAAACCTATGAATAAAGCTCATACCTTTTAAAGATATGTATCTATGCATATACCAATAATTTATTACCACAGATGGAGCTATGTCGTGATAATACGCTTACCTGTTGCAACAAAAATGGAAATATTAAGATAATAAACAGAATTCAGATGGATGATGGCATGGAAGCATGTTGGCTATATAGCACACACAATTTGGTAAGCAAATAAGTAGTTATTCTAATTAGGTTCTTAGCAGAGTAATCTATTTAACACCAAACGTAGACAAGGATGATCCAACAAGAGCTAACTCTTATATAGTTTACCAAATTGGGCAAAAGCTAAGGGAAGGCAGTTATTAATGTTTAAAAAAACAAGAGCTTTTCTATGCAATTTAATCTGTTATAAGTATTCCAGTAGAACAAATATACAGACCAACAATATAACGGAGACAATATTCACACTTGTTTAATAAATACCCAATTAAGGTAAAATAATTGATATGTTTGAAGATAATGTAAGATTTCAGTTCAAGAGTATGATATAATTCATGAAAGAAAGGTTGAATAAAGAGGGGAATACATTAAAAAGCAAAGCAAACAAGTTCCTAAGACTATAGTTCAAATTATAGCTATATGGATTCTTTGAAACATTGAAAGAAATGTAACTTTTAAATTTGAAACTTGTTTTATTATGTAATATGATCTAGAATTGTTTTTGTTTTTGACAGTTTGCCGATGATTAAGCTTTATTTTCAGGAAACATTTTAGGTTTTAAAAACGCTCATGGATAATTGGCACAACGACTGTCATAAATGGAATCTGAACATTAATTTCGATGAAACTAAGGTTAAAGTCTTTAGAAAAGATCATCAATTAAGATATACAAAGTGCGGAATATAGACGGGACGTAATATTGATCTGGTCGAAAACTTTAAAAACCATGGTCTACTCTCGATCAATGGAAAATTCTCTATTGTTGAGCCAACATTTTCTGATAAAACACTAAAGACAATGAATATGCTTATTTGTAATTTTGTCAAAAAGAAATGTTACTTAAATTAAAATGAATGGTAGAAAAATTTTTATATTTCTGTTGTTCCAGTCTTGATACACTCATTAGAGGCTTGGGAGTAGTGAATAGGGGCACTAGGGCCCTCATCATGCCAAAGAAGGAAAATCAGCCTGGGGCACTATGGCCCTCCGATTTATAGACCCAAAAAATCAGCCTGGGACACTATAGCCCCAATGGAAATTTTCTATAGAGACTAGCACACGCTGGGCCTGTATAGCGCCAATAGGAATGGAACAGGTAGGGTGACGTCGCGGTACTAGTCATTGGCAACAATGTAGCAAGGTAGTACTGTGACGTCATGCCACCTGTGTCATTGCTATAGACAAACACGAATCAGTCACGTTCGTGTTTTAGTAGAGTAGGTTTTATATATTCGTTTTTTTCCCCACATCAATCTATCATACACAAATTTATAAAATCGACTAAACAGATTTTTTACGGAAGAGAGAGAATAAATATCTACACAAATTATAAAATCGAATACAAAAAATTTTTAGGCAAGAAAGAATTAATATCTTTTCGAGGCAATGGAGTGGCCCTGAAAGGGCCGTTGTTTGTTATATTAACACCATTCCGTTAACATAGAGGGTATCGCATAGGTCTTCTTCTCTTCCTCAAACCTCGTCTAATCTCTGGTCCATAAACTAGAACTCTCTTCAGACGGCCTTGTCTTTCCACATAAGTCCTTCTTTTCCAAATGCTTGTCTCGGTGATCCTAACGATTCTCCATGCTGATCTGACATACATGGGTAAGTCCGTACGGAAAAACAACGACGATACGAAAGTAGACGATTCAACGTTGGTCCACATTTTGTGACGAGAACAGGTGAACAGAATGAAGTGAACCGCGTTTATTTATAGTGGAAGACCGGATCGAAACAGATTGAAATTGTTCATCAATCCCAACACACGTTACAAAATTCAGTCACTTCGCGGAGTCTGTCTTCCAATCCGAAGAGAGCTACCTGTGACGTCACATTTCCTATATAGGTGCGCTAGCGTCTGTGCGTAGTGAATCGATGCGGCATTGTTTTGTGAAACATGACGGAAACTAAGAAGACAATGAATTGGGGTGCACCGGCTGTGGAGACGAAAAGCAATGGCATAGCAGTGGCTACCAAAGTTAACACAGCGCTACTTCCAGAAGAGGTTGATTTCAACTGGGATTTAGTAGATCTTTTTCTCTTCTTCGCAAGAATTTGTTCCGGTACTAGTACCTTCGCCACTTTCTCCTTCTTTACCACACGTCGACGATTTTAAACAAAGACAGAAAGAAGAATTGGAGAAATTTTTACAACAGCAGAAAGAGGCAGAACAAGCATTTCTCCTTGAACAGCAACAGCGAGAAGAAGAGGTAAGAAGGAAACGACAGGAAGAAGAAGCAGTAGAGAAGAAACAAAGGCTAGAAGAGAAGGAGAACAGAGAAAGTCAAACGGTAATAGTACTCTTGGACATTTTGGCCGAGTTAAGAAGACTGAAACAAATGTATCAGACTTCTTTATTACGACCTAAGAGAAAAAGACCTTCCCAAGCCAAACAGCCTAACCCTGTTACTACACCAGAGATA
Source organism: Megalonaias nervosa (assembly GCA_016617855.1). Classification (NCBI taxonomy): domain Eukaryota; kingdom Metazoa; phylum Mollusca; class Bivalvia; order Unionida; family Unionidae; genus Megalonaias; species Megalonaias nervosa. The sequence goes on along the minus strand of JAECUM010012630.1, from coordinate 6,494 downwards.
CCACCCCTAGTGATTTCTACTAAATCATTGACAGCAGCAAGTTCAGAAGTAGGCCTTGGCCGTGGCAAAGCCTTAAGGCAGTTAAAGCGGATTGCTTCTCGTTCCTGAGTTTGTTCTAAGGAAAAAAACAAACACCCAACGGTCCTTTTCAGGGCCACTCACTTCTTTCGAAAAGAGAGACTATTCATTTTGCCAAAATCAATTAAAACTCAAAATCCCTTGTTTAACCCTATGATGTACGTGTTGTGAGTGTAAGAGTGTAGGTCCTTATTATTCTAAACAATCAAAACCAAGAGATACTTACGTTTTTTCAGTCTGGTCTATTCTGGTACAAATTATTTACAATTCAATATCACAACATAACACAACACAACACTTTTAAAAAGTTCATAGACTTCTTCTGTGTATTTTTTTCTTTCACTCTCTCTGTTTTTTCAATTTCTTCACTTTTACACTTTTTTTCCTCCCCTTCTTCTTCTTCCTCACATTTTTCTCGTCTTCTTTTTTTTCTGTCTTCTCTTCCTGAACGTGACGGGGTTCTTCCTTTGCCGAGGGCACCTCCTCTTCTTCTTTCTCCTCCTGCTCCTGTTGTTTCTTAGGGCACTCTGAAAACCAATGTCCTTTCTCTTTATAATGATAACAGGTATCTTGACTTTTGTCTCTTCTGACACTGGTCTTGCTTTTATTACGATCTGGACATTCTGCAGCCGAATGCCCTTTGTTCTGGCAGATATAGCAAGTATCTTGACTTTTATCTCGAAAGGAGGGAGAGTGGTCCGTCGGCTTGTCTGAAGAAAACTTTCGTATGACACCTCGCAAAGCTCTAATCAGAAGTTCGATCTGTGTGGATTCTTCCATCGTGCTGATCGGCTTGAGAGCGAAATGAATACTGAGAGGGAAGTCACCAGTCCTTTATATATACACTGGGCTGACATGGATATATAGGGGTCCATGGCGTTTCAAATGTAGTTATTTGACTTTTTGCAGTGAAGAAAGAAAAAAAAAGTAAGAGGCAGAAACGTGATTTATCAACTCGCACAGTAGCTGAAGTCTTGGCTCAAATTCATGCCAGCGATTTTGAAGCTGAGATGAGTGAACCAGAATCTAAGCCCAGAGAGTCTACACTCAGTCAAAATCCATCACCACCGGTAAACCCTGAAAAGTACTATCACATTCGAGAGACGGACAAATGTTCCTCCAGAAACGCGGTGACGTTTTAAAGATTTCAAGTCCGACGTACCGTTGGAGAAAGCAGAAGGGTTCATCACCGATGTGTGGGATTCTTTGTTAACCACACTGAAACGACAATGTGAAGCCAACGAAGACGATCGCTTGAGACTTTCTATTCCTCACGACAGTTTGAAGTCCCCCGTTCGGATCGAGTTTAGCAGCCCATCAGATTTGACACCTTCTAAAGTTATGGACAGGATTCAACACGTACAACAATCCAACGACAAGTTTCACATCACCGACGGAAAAGCGACACTGTTCATGACCCACGTGTCTCTTCCCCAAGGGACGGGACGTAAAAAGGTGATCTTGGTAGACAATCTTCGCAGCATCAAGCGCAGCATCGTCCAAATTAACAACCCTCAAGACCAGATGTGCTTAGCTCGAGCCATCGTGGTGGGACGAACGTATGCCGACAAGAACGACACGAAAGAATGGAAAAAAGCCTGGAAAACTATTTGACAATCGGACCGAACCAAACAACAAAGAGAAGCAGAACTCCTGTTACAGCAAGCGGGGATATCCAAAGACACACCCTGTGGCATTTCTGAAATGCAAAAATTGCAAGACGCCCTGGCTCCACGCTACACCTTGAAAGTGCACCCTCAAGAAGTGCGCAGACCTCTGTTGTTTCGATGTATAAATTTCAAAGACGGAAAATACATTCACGTCTATCATCACAATGAACATTTTGATGCCATCACCATTATCACTGCATTCCTGTCATACAGTTATTACTGTGAGAAATGTAACTATGGCTATAACAATTGAGAGCAACACAAGCATTGCGGATCGAAATGTGAGGGATGTTTAGCCTCAAAGCCCTGTCGGGACAATGGACAAGAACGAGTGCATTGCCCAGCTTGTCAGCGCACGTTTGTCAGTCCAACTTGTTACCAACAACATCTAAAGATGCAAGGTTCACAGCGGAAATGTGCTTATCAGCTCCAGAGATTGTTCCCTACTTGTGGACAAGGTATACGTACCAATTGTGCCAAGGCACACGTATGTTCAGGAAAAAAGCGATGTCACATTTGTCGCCAAGTTGTGGACTTGGAACACTAATGCTACATTCAAAAATACCAATCCAAACATGAATAAGAAGAAGATAATGACCAGAAGAAAGGCCATTTCATCTTTATCGATTTCGAATGCATGCAAGAGACTGGCATTCACATTCCTAATTTCTGCGTGGCTCACCAAGCGTGCGAGAAGTGCATCCAAGAACCTATCTTGACTCATTGCCCTCACTGTAGCAAGATTCCTGGGACATGAAAAAATCTTTTGGGGACCGAACACGCTAGCCGATTTCGCCCAATGGATCTTAAACCCTACTGACGAAACGTGGAGCCAAGAATACATCGAACGTTACGGAGATTGTCATCGCTATGCCACGTTGATGGCTCACAATTTCTCGGGATACGACGGACAGTTTCTGTTGGGATACTATACGGAACGAAGTACCGAACGTCTGAAAGTGACTTTGAACGGAGCCAAAATCATTTCCATGCAAGTGGGTCAAGTGCATTTAAAGATTCGATGAGTTACTTGGCCATGCCTTTGAACCGCATGCCTAAAACGTTTGGAATGACAGAAATGGCCAAAGGCTATTTTCCACACTTTTTCAATACCGAAGCCAATCAACACGCCGTTCTACCTCATTTGCCTGAGACTCACTACTACGACCCCGACAACATGAGTACCGAACAACGTGAAGCTTTCTACGCTTGGTACCAGACTCACGCTTCGGACCCCTTTGATTTTCAGGAAGAAATGTTAAAATATTGTCGTTCCGACGTGGACATTTTACGGCGTTGCTGTGGAAAATTTCGAGAACTGTTCATGGAACACGGTGGGATCGACTCTTTGAAAGAAGCCTGCATGCACCATTGCCGAAGCGTGTTCCTTAGTGTATCGCCAACTATTCATCCCCGAAAACACCCTGGCTGTCATCAGTCCTTAAACAACAAATTTTGTCAAACGTCAATATTCGGTCAAAGCCCTACGCTGGTTACATTACTTGCGTGACAAGGAAGACAAATGGATCCAACACGCTCGCAACGGAGGAGGCGAAAAGACCATCGGAAGGTATTCGGTAGATGGATGGGACTTAGAAAACCCCCAGATCGTGTACGAGTTTAACGGGTGCATATTTCACGGATGTCCCATCTGCTACCCTCAACGTAACACTAAAAATCAGTTTTTACAACGGACCATGCAAGACTTGTACCAGACCACTTGTCAGCGACACTTGAAGTTAGAAGAGCAAGGATATCAAGTGGTAGAAATGTGGGAACACGAGTACGATCAGCGATTGAAAACCGATCCCGAGTTTAAGCGCATCGTGGAAAGTTACAAGCTGGTGGACCCACCAAACCCAAGGGACAGTTTGTACGGAGGACGGACGAATGCTACCTGTTTGCTGTACCAAGCCGACGAAGAGAAAGGAGAGGAAATCAAATACTTCGACGTGTGTTCTCTGTATCCGTATGTGTGCAAATATTGTCACTTTCCCGCAGGGCACCCACAATTGCTGACGGAACACATTGACGTGGACAATATTCGACAATACGAAGGATTGATGTTAATGTAAAGTCTTGCCTCCCACGTACTTGTACCATCCCGTTTTACCACATCATTGCCAAGGAAAACTGATGTTTTCCTTGTGCCGTACTTGTGCCGAAACGTGCAATCAAGACAAACCTTGTCACCACACTCAGGAAGAACGCGCCTTGACGGGAACGTCGGTCATTGTGGAATTGTTTAAAGCTCTGGACTTGGGATACCAACTGTTAGAAGTGTACGAAATTTACCACTTTCCCAAGACAGAAAAATACCACAAGGGCGACGAGACTCAGAAAGGCATTTTTGCATACTACGTGAATGCCTTTTTGAAACTAAAACAAGAAGCTAGCGGCTATCCTTCCTGCTGTCACACTCCCGAAGACCAAAAGAAATTCAAAGAGAAATACTGAGAGCAGGAAGGCATCACTTTAGACCACGTGGAGAAAAACGAAGGAAGGCGATCGTTTGCCAAAGTGATGTTAAATTGTTTGTGGGGCAAAATGGCACAACGACCGTGTTTACCCAAGACGGAGTATTTGAGAGAACCTTCCCGCTACTTTCAGATGATTCATGACAAAACCAAATACATGAAACACGTAGATGTCCTTCGTGAGGACTTGATCTTTGTCAATTAGGAAGAAGAACTGGACTTTGTAGAAGCCGACGAATTTGGAAATGTCATCATTGCGGCTTACGTGACAGCCCATGCTCGCTTAAAACTGTACGAAGCTATAGAACTATTAGGAGATCGTGTGCTGTATTTTGACACGGACAGTTGTATCTACATCGATCGCCTGGGTCAACCTCACCCTGTAATCGAAGGAGACCGTTTAGGAGCCTGGACGGACGAGCATCCCGACGACAAGATTCCAAGTTTTGCAAGTGGCGGTTCCAAACATTACGGCTACGAATACCGTGACCCACAAGGAAAAGTGTACACGGAGTGCAAAGTGAAAGGATTGATTCTCAATTATCGCACCAGTCAACTGGTAAACTTTGGTGTCTTGAAAGAAGCCTTGCAGTCTGGAGAGGATGGAAATTTTAAAGTGACCACCCACGAACAGCACAAGATTGTACGTTTACCCACACACCAAATCGTTAGCCGCCCCTTGGAAAAAGTCTATCAAATCGTGTACTAGAAGCGAGTACGGCTTCCCAATCACTTTACTTTACCATACGGTCACACTGATATTGGCGAACATAAAAAAAGGGACAACATTCAAGACCGATAGTTCATTGTGACTACCATTGCTAAGCGAGAAAGATGAATCCTTTCACTCAGCAAGTATCCAGCATAGTAAACTCGAGTACGATGCTGTGCCTTGCGATGGTAGGGATGCAATACGCTATGACCTTAGCGATTCAGCACCACATCATCATGGGAACTTTGCTATAACTACTACTACCATACCTACCATGGAAAGTGATGCTGTGCGTGTCAAACCTGATGGATGCGAAAGCGATGCCACTCGTTATCGCACACCTTTTCACTTTACTGGTTTTCATGGTGGATGTCATCCTAATGAAACCATGCGACTACCACCCTACGGATGTCAAGTAAAACTGAGTAGACTCCTGCATATTTCACCGTACCCTCATCGAAATGAACCTGTGAAAGACGAATATTCGTTCCCTGTGCTTTTGCCAGAATACTGTGACTATGAAAGCCGATTGCAAACCTTTCGAGGAAAATGGCCAAAATATCTGGGAGGACCTACCCCCGAAGAATCAGCTAGATCTGGATTTATCTACTTGGGCGAAGGGGATAAAGTCAAGTGCTTCAGTTGTGGTGTGTCACTTCACGCGTGGGAGAAGAAAGATTGCGCTTACCTGGAACATGCTCGATGGTCTCCAGATTGTCACTACCTACCTTTAGTGGGACCTCGTCATTGAAGTGGGCCTACCATGCCGAGTAAGAAACAAGCTACGGGGCTAGGAGTCAAACATTGGACAACCCCTAGACAAGTATTTAAACCCCATGTAGAAAATAATCTTCAAACATTACCAAATGAATTGCAAGAGAAGATCTACAAGGACATTTGGCAGGGACTTGCCAGAGCCAAATCTCAATTAGTGCCTGTAGAACTTTTGTGTCGAGAAATTCACAAGATAAAATTGACCAAAGTCAACAAACAAGTCCGATTTCTCTGGATCAAGGGTGCGTTTGTTCTACTATTTAGCTTTAGGCCATTTACATTTAAAGATTTTATTGACATTCTTGACCGTTTCCTGGAATGGCAGTGGTCAGAAATTACTCACTACTTTCATTACTTTCGCTCTAGGAGAAGTGATTGAGGTAAGAGAAAAGAGGTATAAAAACGGACTACTATGCCACGACCTTTATCATTCGTGATACAACAGATTCCGTGGAAGGAAATCAATGACACTATTCAAACGGTAGAGGATTACCAACACCTATTACGAGAACTGTGTCCATTGAATTGGGGTTGACGTGTAGTGTGTGTCTTAGTAACTTGCTTTCTGGGATTTCGTTTACCAGCTGATTCCTTGTGGACTCTTTACGAACAGTACATACCACTCCAAAAAAAACATGAAAGTGGTCCCTTTAAATGTACACGAGAGATTCATTCTGCTCAAAGCTTTGCGCTTTCATCTTGATACTTCTCAACCTCTACGGGAAAACAAGATTCGTCACCTTTTAGGCACTGAAGATGTGTACGACGACGTGTGTGTAGCTT
>JAECUM010012629.1:0-36902 GCA_016617855.1 Megalonaias nervosa | reverse complement strand
GGTGAAACTTGTCTAACTGGAGGCATACTCTATATTTAAGGAAACAGCTTTATACTCTACCGAGAAAGGAAGGAAGGGAGAAGGAAGGAAGAAGAAAGGAAGGAAGGAAGGAAGGAAAGAAAAAGGAAAACCCGATGAGTCAGAGGGAAATCCGCATCTAAGAGAGGTCGGAATGATTAGGGGTCAGAAAGGGGACCAAAGCGCACGCATTAGACGTGGAAAACAAGACAAGAGGAGACAGACGTCAGGTGATGCTGTCAAGCGTGGAATTGTACTCATTAATTCACTACTCGTAACATGATGTAAATTGAACACTGCGACTAAATTCTATCAACGTAAATCTGTTGGATTGAAAAGTGAAATTTTGGTTATGTATTAATTGATTAAATTTATTTTATTTATTGGAAAAGGGGGCTCGTAGATGTTTATTTCTTTCAATAACCTTGCTCAGCTATCTGTTAACGTTCCATCTATCCGTCCACACTGGGCAATAACACCGTGGGAGGTCATTCCCTAGTTAACGATCGCCAAATCAATTAAGGAGGCTTTAATGTTTTAAAGTCCCCCGTCACAATGGTCAAATATTAACTTTGTAATAAATTGATCTATTTGTTCTTAATATACTTTTGCTTGTACAATATTTTCATTATTTACTGTGTCATCCATTTAGAGCTAAATATTAAAGATGTAATATATATATATATATATATATATATATATATATATATATATATATATATATATATATATATATATATATATATATATATATATATATGTGTGTGTGTGTGTGTGTGTGTGTGTGTGTGTGTGTGTGTGTGTTTCATAATGAAATATTGAAATATGTCAATGGGAGAATAATGGTATCGCTAGTGTTGATGGCAATACGAAATTAAGGTGCCATATGGTCTGTTACCCATCTAGACTGCCAGCTTGTCAATTCTACAGATAAACGTTTGAATGCGGAAGTAAACAAAATAAAGAACAAAAAACATACAAGTAAACTCACAATCATTAAAATATTTTGTTTAAAGATGTTACTCTCTGAAATCTGTCGAATGTGACTGCATTGTTATCTTTGTACAGTTCTCCAACACCAAGAACGTTCACTGTGAGGGCCGGATCAGTTCAACGGTCGTGGGGTGGCGATTTTCGAAAATTTCAAAAGGGCCCTGGCTTTCGTCGAAAGGGTACCAAAGTAAAAGTCTGTGTCTATTTACTCAGAGTGTGCATAATACCCAATAAAGGTGCGCAAGAATAAAATGATGGTCAAATTTCAAGTGACTACGATTCTGTGTGTGGACAGTTTTTCCTTTTAGTCTGAAAACCCACCCTCACCCACAGCCCCCAATCCGGCTATGAAAAGAAAATACTAACAATAATCTCTTCATTTTCGTCTGAAAATAATAATTGATTTGACAAAACACACAAAGCATAATTTGTACAAGCTAAATTTGTAAAAGTTCGCTGTCCTAAAATGTATTGTAAAGTTCCGAACTTGTTTTGTATCGATGTAGCCGTTAATCGCACTGGAGACAACAAATTTACTTGCACGATTCGTTTTCTTTTTTTCTTTCTTCACTTTGTCTCCACAGGATGGTGGTATCTTTCCAAGAATTAAAGGGGCAACAAATTTGCGATTTATCACCGAGTGATAAATGTCTGCCGAGCCCATTGTAAGTTATGTTACATGTTAATATAGACCCAAGATATATAACTGACGGCTCTTTTTATTGCCATCTTGGTTTTGGACTGGTCCTCCACATCTCAATAGTTGTGTCCGGTGTTGAAAACGTGTTTTTGAATTTAAAGACATCTTTCCTTAGAGAATTCATGTGCTCACTCTCAAGTCTTTATAATCTGATAATTGATTATACATCTGGGGTTCAACACCAAAGTCATGAAAAGTGCCGCAACACACGGATGTCGAATACATTAACTACGTCCCGCATATATATGCAAGGCCGTTATGTACATGTATAATTTGCTTAACATCCTTCCACTCCTCAAACAATTAGGTTCGCTATTTACATGTGTCACTTATGGCATAGTACCTCTGCTTGATTTTGCATTCTCCGAATGAAAAGAAAACTCTTCTTGAAAAGAAAGTGTGTTCTAATTCAAAATATTCATCGCACAAGTAAAGCTATTACAGCTAAAAGCGTGGGTAAAATACAATGGGGAGGGGGGCTTTACGCCATTTTTCAGGACATGATAGGCTATGCATGGCGGTAAGAAATGTAATTTAACATCCCCGATCGTTTTTGGGTACAATTAATAGGTAGTTTAATAAAAAATGTCACTGTACGTGCTTGAAAATGTTTTAAGTATTCAATTTTAGTTTGTTAACTGAACCGAAAACATTAGACAGTAAGCCCCTGAACATATTTGTTCAAAGGATTTAATTACGCTGCAATGCTGAAAGGCTTCATATAGAAAGACAAGTGAAGTACTGTAAACGCCATTGTGTAGTACGGACCAAGATTACTCTTAGCTAAAGAGACAATTGTAATCTTTCCCTATAAAAGAGTTATTAAATCCTTTTTGAGTTAGTGTTATTATACCGAAAAAGTAACGCAGATACACATGATGCTGCATTATGCAAATTATTTCCTCACTAAGTTGATCCTCTAATTTCCAGGTGTTATTCATACCTTCATTTGTATTCTACACACACGAGTTTCTCTATTGGTGGTTACAGCGTGCACTCCTTTGCTTCAACCGAATACGCGAAGTGCAAATTTGGGGTCAAAGAGTCCGAAGAGAGCTTAAACTAAAGAGTAAATTGTGGGGTTATTTCTCATAAAGAATTAATGAAGTTGTAAATATCTATTTTCAAGTTGTTTTATCGAAAAGAATGTGTGATTAGTTGCCTGGTGAATAGGTGAGACTAAACAGAACGCCGTACAGTTTGTCAGTTTAATGTTATCAACAAGCACTTTGCAGCCGCGGGGGCCCCGAGTGGCCGAGTGGTCTAAAGCGCTCTCCGTTACGGATCACTACCATCTCACCTCTGTCTGTGTGGGTTCGAATCTAGGATTCGGCGAATGTGGATATGTGAGAAAGCTTGCCAGTTGCTTCTCGTGGGTCGGTGGTTCTTTCCGGGGATTTCCCGGTTTCTTCCTCCACCATTAATACTGGCCGCCATGTATAGCCTATCGTGTGCTGAAAAATGGCGTTAAGCCCCACAACAACAACAACAACAACAACAACATTTGCAGCCGCGCTTGCCAATACTGTAACTGTAATTAGCTTTATAGATCCCCTCATTTGTTGATATAATGCATTGTAGAGTCTAAGTTCCAATAACACAAAATTCATGTAATTTTTAATAACAACTTTAGAGAAAAAAATAAAGGAGAAAAGGACCAGTTAACGGTTAATATACCATATTAAGGAATATGCGCTTGACTAGACGTAATTACAGCTGTAGATGTAACATTTTCGGTATGAAAATAGAACTGAAATTGTGGATTCATGCCTAATGACGGTACATTGAATTTGATATTGCAGGTTTCGTGGAGAGCATGTGCACATTTTATTTGTATGCAAACTGGCTATAACGGCAACACGTGCCTCCAGGCAACCACGTGCTGCACATGGCGCAAAGTGTCACATGCCAGAAGTGCTTAAATATCCTATTTGTTTTATCGTTTCACTTTATCTTTATACTGAAAAGTGGTATCAGTACAGATCTCGTGCACAGTTTTTATTTGAATAAGGAAATCCATGGATGACGATGATAGAGATAGAGTATCCTAACACACAATGATATCGACACAATTAAGTAATTAATTATAATCAGTTTAAAGCTGAATTCCCAATAACTATAGAGCCACCCAGACCTTTATTTATTTATTTATTTATTTATTTATCAACATTCAAGCGTAACAAAGAATGGCTCTTAACATGGGATAAGCATACAAGTTTGAAATCCCGCTTCTGTCACCAATACGAAAGGGTTTTCAGCCAAACGCGGCAAATCAAGGAACTCGTATTACTGCAGGCACCGAGCAATATTTGCATCCGTCGGATGTGTTTTGTTAATTGTAGGAAATATAATACTCAGAATTGACCAATTGTCAACTTTTATAGACTACTGAAAATGAATAGGGAGGGGGTCGGTGAGTGGATGAAATAATAAAATCAAAGAATTTACATAAAAGAAATAACTTAAATTCTAATAAATATAATTATGTAAGAGTTGAAGCTTCACACAAGTCTGAAACTGTATGCAGATTACACTAAAGTATCTTTTGCAATTTAAAACAGCTTATATTTGATAGGATTGTGATGTATTGTTTATGAAAACTGTTTATGTGAATGTTGAATATATGTTAAATTTGTTTCGAAATATGTTAATTGACAATTGAAACTTTCAACTATTCTGACATTTAAATAAGATCACACAGACAAATTTTTAGATGTCAAAGAGGAATAAAGGATAATATTATTTAATAATATCTAACAATAAAGTTTACATCAGAAAAAGGACGAAGGATTGGTGTAGTTTCTTGTCCCAGTTCCTTCAGTCGTTTCTTGTCCCAATTCCTTCAGATTTTACTTGTCCCAATTCGGTCAGTCGTTTCTTGTCCCTACTCCTTCAGTCTTTAGTCGTCAGAATTTCGTCAGTCTTTTCTCGTCCCTGTTCCTTCAGTCTTTTGTCGCCTCAATTCCTTTAGTCTTTTCTTGTCCTAGTTCCTTCAATCTTTTCTCGTCCCAGTTCCTTCAGTCTTTTCACTTCCTTATTCTTTCAGTCGTTTCTTGTCCCTATTCCTTCCGATTAAAATATGTCAGGCATATGCGGACTTCCTTCAGATTAAAAATGTCGGGCATATGAGGACTTCGTTGTTGCCTGTTGCAGCTTCATTGTACGGTAAACACTTTTTCGAGGATACTGAATTTTTGCGTCTTTTCAATGTAAAACAGTTTTGCTTGCATTTAACTTCGCCAGTCTGTCATTGCTTAAAAATGTATATTTACGGCTATTAAATTTATGTAGATTTAGATCTCGCGTGATACTTTCTAAAATAAAAAGTAGCGCGATAATGGACATAGAATACATGTTTTAAATTTTATTTGGAGAATCTTCTATCAAATCTCCCAAATTGGACGAACGTATGTTTGCTTAGTTAATTTAGAGCGTAGGACCACAGGAAGACGGGAACGGTTATATCTTGTCACAGTCACACCTTGGCAGCCGAAGCAGCCTGGTCTGGGTTGGATTCGAACGCTGAACGTTTACGTTGAGAATCAGACACGCTAACTCTGAGCCGCTGCGGCTCCCGTAAGCGATCGTGTAAATAGGTATGCACCATAGGGCGAGTCATGTTTGAGCTCTCTACAAACTTCTATGGAACGCATTTTGATCCTGCCATGATAACGGAGCCATAATCTCCATTACAGCACGAGACATATTCGTTCGTGTAGGTACATCCTCATAATTTTATGAAACAAAAATAATTCAGCAAATTTAAAATAATAATTAATAATATTATCAAGAGGAGAACTCTTTTATTTTGTCAGAGTAAAGAAATTGCAGTACTGTTTAAGAAATTCTAACATTTTTCACAATGCAATTTTCAGAAAAGAATTGTTTCAGACAATTTTCAGGCATTTTTCAGAATTGTAACATTTTTCAGAATAAAATATACAGCAGGAGATGTTCATCTAACGGTAAAATCGATGAGCAGTTGGTGAAATGTTCTACGAAAATTATGGTAATTGTGCAAAATGCATTGAAGGTACGGCTGGTTTACACTAGATATTTACTTCAAGTTTCATTGATTGTAAAGGTGGTTTAGTCGAAATGTAACAATGTACACGTTATACCCTCATGTAGAAGATGACGCCGTTTTTGTTACGTGTTGTCTGCTAACATTGTTACTCAAACAACGTAGGAGAGTTCTTCACTTCGCGAATGCTGAAAAGATCACATATTCATAGGACTAATAATTATTATTCTTAATTTATTGCTCCTTTTAGGATTGTAACTGACGATTATATTGCATTTCCACGCGAATGTATATGACTTCTCATGAGTCGGTGGTTCTTTCCGGAGTTTTCCTGGGTTCTTCCTCCACCATTTATACTTGCCGTAATATATAGCCTATCTTGTGCCGAAAAATGTCGTTAAACAACAACAACAATACACACACACACACACACACACACACACACACACACACACACATATATATATACATACATACATACATACATACACTGTTGACTTAAAGAACGTTTCGGCATGTAACATATAGTTTTCTTTAAACGAAGATTGAAGATGCTATGAAATTTGATCTTACTACAACACTTTCTATCCGTACAATACATTTGGACCAATATGTTTTTATTCAGGCCGGTTGTACCCTTAGCTAGCACGCACCAAACCAATGAAGATTTATTTATCTCATCATTTAACCGATCCCTTGCTTTATACGCAGAGTGATATACAATCTTCACCGACATAATGTCACGTATGAATATAACGCAGCCATGTTTCTGAGTGCACATATTCTGCGGTTGTCTTCCACTTAACAATGACAGGAAAAGAGGTGACTCAGTAGGTAGCGTCCGGATTCGCGACGGAAAGAGTGTGGGTTGAATCCCACCACATCGTCTTTCCGACTCAGCTATTGTGCTGTGTCCTTAGGTAAGGTACTTTACTCCAATTGCCTCGACACCAATTAAACTTCTTGTCATGCTGTGCCGTACTGTGCCGTAAAACACCTATAACCAAGCAACCTAAGACAAACATGTTTGAATGTATATAACGTATTGAAACAAAAATGTCCAAAGTTGCTAACTCGCCCTAGATTGATAGCTTTCATCTATAGATATACAAGATAAGTATTGTAACAAATATGTATACATGATATTGATTCATAGTCACAAACATTATATCCTTTTTCTGCTTCCTATCTTATCCTGTTCCCGACCTATAATACAATGATCTAACATTATTGCCAGGGTTTCAACATTGGGGATCAGTTCAGTAAAGGAAAGCTATTTGTTTTTCATGAAATGCCTTGAATAAATATGTACTATATGAATGGAAATATAACTTTAAATTGCATTGGAACCCATTGAGACATTTTAAAGATGCTGTCTGTAGTCAGGCTACGAAAATCGCCATGATGAACAGAGGTGTGACGTCACTAAGTCCTATCCAGTCTTATCGTCATTTCACTGGTCCACTGATTCGCAGTGCAATGAAGTTAATTTTGTATCGGTTAAGAAATCACACATAACGATAAATATATATAGTAAATTATGATGAATTCAGGTTATGGAGCTGAACTAGGAATTAGTTTAAAAAGTTATCCGATATGTGCAGCCTATTTGTAGAATCTATCGCTGTTGACTATTGAAGGATAACTATAAAACGATTGCTTACTTAAACCCCATTTGTTAAAGATACTCCAAAATTAAATTTAAACGTTGTTCCAATTATATCAAAGTGAGTCAGTTTCAATCGAATGTCATCGTGTGGCAGAACAGAAGTGGACTAAACAATGTTACGGTACCGACAATTGCTCCTTGCAAACGTGCAAAGCTTGCAAATATGGCGACATTCAATGCATCGATAAAATAGTCGAATGCAGACAAGAAACCGAGAAAGTATCCCGTACAAATGAGCAAAACTAGGGTCACAATCGTGGAATTTTCGACAAATTTTAAGTTTAATAAAATTGTCTTATCAGAAGCAGTTAGTTTTTTCTTTAAACAAACACATGAAAGTAGCAGAACAGTTACATGACGGAATTCGGTCCGGTCCTGATTTATCTTTCGATCATATGTAGTCTGCTGTTCCTTTGATTTCTTCAAAAATAAATTTTAATAAACTTGTTAGGAACAATGTCAGCAAGCTTAGAACAAACAGCATAAGGTCCGATCTAACAGTGTATTATTGGCCGGCAGATCTGGGTTTATATTGCTTTTGTAGCTGGACTTGACTAATAAGTGAGTATGTACGGTATAAATTTATATTCACTGCGACAAATAGAAACCACCCAAATTCTTGATATAAATTATCAATTTCATATATCACACAAAAATCGTGTTTCTGATGTCTTGAAATCAGTTTGTAATATAAAACAAACTATATTCTAATATAAGTACTCAACTTTTTATTTTAGGAAATGATTTGCTAATATTAGAAAGTCAGATTCTAATATTAATCAATAACGATTTTTGCCCACAATGTCATTTACTTATAGGTGGCGTTGATTTTTTAATATTATAAACTAATTTTCTACTATATGAAAATCATTTTCTAATATTAGAAATATGATGAATTATGTTATAATAGAAACAGTGCAGATTTTCTACTGTTATAAGTTGATTTTCATTTTCTAATGTTATAAATAATTCGATAATATTAAAAAAAAAAAAATACGGACTTCGTCCATAACAGGTTGCCATACTGGTTACTACTGATACATGGCGAGAAGAGTGGTATCTTACATTTTGGCATATCAACTGAAGATTCCACGACACATAGTCAGCTAGCAAAATATGAATGATGCGTTGATTATTTACACAAATTATTTCGTGCGAATCCAGTTGGAACATCTTTTACTGGAGTGGAATGGGTCCGGCTATGTTTTGGCGGTGGTCTGACCATAAACATGTTTCACTTTGATCATTTGTCAACCGTTTTTGGCGAAACTTTTTGTTGTTGTGTAACGTCATTGTTCTAACGTGAGCCTAGGTTTCTACTCTGCACAAGTGAAGAAACATAGGGGAGGAGTGGGCCTCCATAATTAGCCTGCTTTATGTACTGCATCAAGACTGCGTGCAGCAGGCCGCCAGAAAGGCACCTTTGCCCGTACCGTCAAAAACACCCCAGTTATTGTCTTTTTTTTTTTGTTTGTTTGTTGACAACCCATTGCGATAGAATCAAAATAAAATGACCCCTTCGCCTGCCCCCCCCATGAAAGTTGCTAAATTCACATGTCAGAATTCGAACATACGATTGAACTAAACAGGCTTTAAATTTTGTTTTTACTCAGAGTGCAGAGAAGAAGAAGATGAACAAGAAGAACAAGAAGAAAAAGACGAAGATGATGATGATGTTGATGATGAAGGGTATTATTAATTATACAATTATGTGATATTAATTATACAGTTGTATGATGTGTAGACGCTTACAACAGTAACAAAAAATATTTTTTTCATGCTATCTTCGCCCCTTTTTGCCAATTACAATCTTGACATTTAATCTTAACCTTGCAAGGATTTTCCAACCACATGATTCAGCGTCAAGTATGGGCATGCGCAATGTTGCCCACGTATCGTCACGGACAAGTAAAGATTTTCCAGTACATTAAATCGCTTGCGTATGATACCGTCTTCCACATCGAAAATAATTCAGGAGGAAAAAATATATGCCACGTTGTTTGAAAGAACATATCGTTAAGAATATCATATATCTGCATTATCCTGCCCCTTCATAAATGGATAATGTTGGTCTTCATCAAGAGGTTTTAATACAAGATAACGTATTGCGCAGATACTTTGTGATAAAAATAAGAGGGTACTAGATGGAAGTGATGGTACAACCTGACGCCGGTAAATTGTTTGATCTGGTTTTTCTTTCTTGATTCTTTTCAGTCCAGCGAACATTTGGAGATTTTTCACAAAGAGGCACGTGCTTGCATTATCACAGCGGATAAAAGTGGTGTTCACCGTTCCATATATAAAACTATTTACCGTTATTTTAACAGATCTCAACTCTCAACCCATACATTTACGTTTGTAAATAGAACGTTTTTTTCTTGAATACAGTTGACAAATCTTATGGCAAAGAAATGCAAGGGGCAATCAGATTGTTGTTAGAAAATGCCACTCAAAATGAACAATAATGACATCAATCGATAGGCGGCTGCATCTTGCTTAGCTGATTCTGAGTTTCGAACTAAGAAGAGCCATCTAGACAATAAACATTATGTGGGTTTAGCTGAACCAAACCATAATAGAGTTGTGCGTCTCTGATGCACGCTAATAAATTGTCTTTTTTATGTCAGTTATGCTGAGCATATTTGCAGCGAGTATGAACATTTTATGCAACGAACGATTTCATTGGTCAAACACCATCACGAGACCACCATCAGTTTTTAACATTTCTGAATACGCCATTTTTGCTTTCATAATTTACAACCGAAACTTTATTATTTGCTAACATGCCAATATTCTTGTATGTGTATATTTTCATTATGATATCTAAAAAGAATCAATTGGTTTATAATAAGCACAAACATTTTGTATAATATTTGCTTTATGTCTTTTATATTTTGTTTGATTTGTATGGGGTTATTTTAAGGTAACAAATACTATTATAAAACTGCTCCGTTTATATTCGAATGCGTATTTGCATATGAAGTAAAACTGGTAAAATATGTGCTATAAGCGTGCATATAATAACGCTTTTAAAATGTTTTATTCGTGTCACATCAGACTGTTGGCTATGAGAATGCATAAGTATTTTTTTTTTATTAGTCCTGCGTCTTCCATATTTAATGTAGCAAGTTTGTTCACGGAATCTTTTTATATGTATAAGGTTTCGTTTATTTGTTTGTTTGGTTCCTTTTTTACCTTCCACTGTTATCTTTTTCCTCGCCAGAACTTATAAATATATAATGCAGGAAACAAATTGCGACGTTTTGCTTTTTTTGAAAGAAAAGTCTTTAAAATTACTTGTTGTGATTGTTTGCGTAAGAAACAGTTCTAAGTCACTATTTGACCAGAAGCAGTTTGAATTGCACCGTAGTGATAGCAAATTGTTTGGCAAGACTACAAGTCCTAACACTAGAGGACTAATATATTATGTATTCTACGAGTCTTTTTGGCTACTACATTCAAGCCCTGCATCTTCCAAAGTCTACAATCGCAGAAGAAAATCTAAAATGAGACGAAATATATTATTTTAGATCTATTAATCATAATTTGTGCACTGAAATATCCAGTATTTAATAACTATCAAGCAGATCACTAACAACACAGATTTACATAAAAAAAATAAAACATGTTGAATATAATTTCCTTAATTAGCATCTGTTTAATTATACCAAGTTGTGAAAAAGGTTCTGGTACACATATAATCCACCAAAACCTTTTACAGATATTCGTATAAGAAAGTTTCTACAATCAGCAAATGAATTAAAACATCCATCAAAGACAAATGTTCATGAAAATGTGTTCCACGTCATTATATTGATTTCCTGACAACAGAAGTCACTAACTTTGTAGGCCATTGTTTCAAATTCTTCGGTGGACTTTGATGGTGGATTATCATTCTATAGTAGTAAGTTTGGTAAAGCAGCGGAATTATTCCCCGTGGTTGTAAACGCCATTTGCAATAATTCGGTTAATTTTAATTCAATATCAACGAAGTTTGAAATGCAGCTTGATGTTAATAAGATCTCTGCTGAGTTGAATTATCAACATTCTACATAATTTACCATAGTTCAATTATCAACATTCTACGTCATTTAGCTGAGTTTAATTATCAACATTCTACATAATTTACCCGAATTCGGTTATCAACATTCTACGTCATTTACCTGAGTTCAAATATCAACATTTTACACCATTTAAATGAGTTCCATTTTCAGCAATTCTAGGTCATTTAGCTCAGTTTGTGAGTTTGTAACCCATAACTGACAGACACACCCGCTTTTGCTTTTCCATATTACTCTTTTATTGGATTACAATATTTAGGAGGCTGCTTGGTGTTAATGAGACATGGGTGTTTTTATTGTCAGTGGGTTTAGGTTGTTCAGCGTACAATTTGCATCGTCACTTGGTGGAAATGTGCACAATATTTAAAGGAGTCACCCATATTTGTTTCTACACATCAATTCCTAACCCCTTACTTCTACAAACCTACTCTCCCCAACTTCGAAAAGATAATTGGAGTACGACATTTCCTGGAATTTTCATGATTCTTCTACTTTCTTTATTCCGATTTACTTTCTTTCCTTCATTTCTTTCTGTTGTATATGGGTCTACCTGAAGATTCCGCTTCTTAGTATATACATATTAATAACCAAACACATCCATGTTTGTTTTATTGGTTGATAATTGTAGTATGCCAAGTAGCCTGGAGGAGGGAGATCTCACAGTAAGACAAATATTGATATTATTTTTACTGTTTTAATCCCCAGTTAAACGCATATCATTTTTTATTTTTTAACATAATGTTTCTAAATTAACAGGTTTTGCTCGGAGAGCGTAAGCCATGCCATTCTCAAAGAAACTGAGAACGTTTTATTGCCTTAACTGAGTTTATTAGACAAGGTCATTCAAATTAGAGTCCACATTAGTGCAACATATAATGTGGAACGAATGTTTACAAGATAAATATTTTAAGATTATGAGGAAAAGAAACATTTTTATCTATTGTCATAGATCTCTTTGCCTTTATAGGAAAAATGCCTGCCTTTTTAGGAAATATGCTTGCCCTTTCTAACTGAAATTGCTTACCTCTGGCTTGTTTTAAACTTCTGGTCAATGCAACTTTTACTAGACAGTATTGTCTTATTTGATCGTGTACACTCTGTGTCAGTAATGCTGTTTTATTTACAACGTTATCTACTTGAGTTTTAGAAGTCGACTATTATATAATTTATGCTGAAAATAGCACAATTGTCAGCAAATAAAAGTATTGCAAAATCAAATAAAACCAATAATAGTTACTAACGATTAATACGCACTAACCAATGAAATGTTTTCTCGTTTTTAAATCCTTTTAAAACCATTTGTGTATGCGTGTGTATTTTTACCGTAGCTTCAACAATTTTGGTCCTATCGCTACGATTTCTGCAGTGTGGCAGTTTAAAATGATGTATAGCACTGGGGTATCATGCAACAGACATGTAGCATCACGTGCAACCAAGTCACTTTATCCTCACACGAAGATGACCGGTCCTAACACTGATTCTTTTAATGCTGAGCACCAAGCGAGGCAGCTGCGAGTACATTTTTGTAAGTCATTGGTATGATACGGTTCGATCCCACGACCTCCCGCGACACAGATTCACACAGTTCTCTTGAATCAATGTTTGAATATGAGTAATCTAGTGAAGTATACACTACAACATGCATAAGCAAACTTAGAAACGTAGAAACTGACAGTAAACTCAGCAGTACAACTTTTTATTACATTTCCTCGAAATCAAAAGTAGAACTTTTATTACGTTCTTCGAAATCAGCACTGCAACTTCTTATTACATATGTTCGAAATTAGCAGTAGAACTTATTATTACATTCTTCGAATCAGCAGTACAACATTTTATTACATTTCTTCGAAAAAGGAGCACGAGTATCCTTAACCTTCACACGTATCCATTACAGATAAACAACTGATTGGCTAAACAATTTGCTGAATTCAAGAGAAGCCTTATAGAGCAGTGTTTCCTTGGTCTGTCTCAGTTTTCTTTCGTCATCGTAATGCTTGTAGCCAACATAACACAAAAAAGGTATTTTGCCCAATATGGTGTGCATTTCGTTTTACTTCATTTGAGAGAGCACAATATCTTGAAGTTATATATTGTGCTGAATATGGATTTAATTTAAATTTATTATTTTCTTTGAAGAACATTTAAATACAATGTTGGTAGTTAATTTAAACCTTTTTACCAGAGGAAAAGAACATGATAAACGTTTGAAGAAACATGTCTCCTATTTAGCGTCATATTCCCACAATAAGAAGGTTGCAAAAGCTGTTCTCCAGAATGTTGAAAAGAATGAAATAGTTTGCGATATTGTGTTTTATGTCACCAATAAAACATTTGGCTCAATGACACAGTAAAACATATGAGTTACTGTTCTTAATATTAATTGAAAAAAGCAATATGATACTTTACGAATGAATCACCTATGTTTGCCATTAAAGTCAATATCATGCAAGATGATAGATTTTTACCCGTCCTCTCTTCAAGGAATACATTAGTACCATCCAATCTTCATGAAATATTTCCAACCTGCCCAATAAACCATGCAAATAGGACTTAAATTATTCCAATTATTTTACAAACATCCTTGCAGTCCACTTTCCCGCCCTTCCATCTGTTTGCGAAAACACAAAATGCTGATTTTTTTTTTTAGCAGACGATATTCTGCCCATTTTGCTTAGACAATGGGCAACCTGGCAGTTTCTCCTATATGCGACCACCAAAACTGACCATTTTGAACAAGGCACACTGAAGCAAAATCAAGTAATAAATTGCAAGTATAAATATTAACAGAAAGCCTAATTTATATTCTGTTTATGTATGTATGTATGTATGTATGTATGTATGTATGTATGCATGTATGTATTGTAACATTATCATTAGAGTCAATGAATTTATTTCAAATTCCAAACACCATATCATCTCAACGGTAAATCTGCCAGCATGCCACAGATATGGCTGCTGATGACGTCATTCGGGAACTATCTATTGTTTCACTTGTACCAGATCACCAGAATGATCCACTTGTCGCATAGAACACAGATGCACTTAACAAGTTCGTGGGTGAGATGGAACTGGTTGGGTGGTGGGTGGTGCAGCTTTAACGTTTACTGGCTAACAAACTGAAAACAGCTTCACTGACATGTTCATCATTCTGATATCAACGGGACAATACAAGATAGGTCTTTTCTTTAATAAAGATTTGTAATGCTGTCGATGAAAATCATTGACCTGAACATATATCCCGAAACAATGTTAGGCCTGAATCTTGACCAGCGTTGGCCTTGCCCAAGATTTAGTTTGACCAGAGAAGGAAAAATATCACAAGTAGAATTTCGAATTAACCCATGACAGCGAAATTCGGCTTCATATTTTGTTTTCAAAGAATCAAACATTCTTCACCATAGAAGAAATGCTAAATTTCATCTTTATTACAGATTGTTAAGTTGACAATTGTCAACGATACTCTGCCTTTAAACTTAATTGGCTTTATGACTTGTGGAATTGTTTGGATTGCAAACGATTGAAGATGCTAATAAAGAAGACTATTCGTACTCGACAGAGGTTTGAAACGAGAGAGGTGTATAAAAAAAATCGTAGAATCAAGGACAAGACTAAAATTATAAGAGTTTGATGTTGTTGTTTATTTTGCGCTTTATGTCTTTTGAACATTGTTTCAACGTGATTCGGCAACTGAGACTAAACGCAGAAACTGCGACATTAAACTCTTAAATATCTTCTTGGAAACGACATTTGGTACTCAAAATGAGGAAGTTTAAACAAACAGTATGTGGTCCTTCAATGAAACAAGCCTTGGTAGCAGCTGAGTTTTTAAATCTAAGATCAATTGTAATCCTAATAAAATATGTAATTTTAAGTTTACAAAATTTGTCAATCAGTCATGCTGAGGTGTCTATATATTTCATACGTTTAGAACTGGCTAAAATCTACACGTTCTATTTGACTCGCTTTATTTAGTCTTTTCATAAACCTCTAGTAACAGTGGTTAACATATACATTTATTATCACGGAATTTTAAGATTCATGTATTAATTCAGTTTATTCTATAATTTCTAAATATGCAAAAGTCGAACAAAATGGTGGAAAAACAAACGAACAAATTATGAGTTATTTGCGTCAATAAAGACATAATTTCACCCCAGAATGGTTGTTTTCAGTTATGCTTTGTATTTGAAATAGAACTGGTAAGTAAATAAGTAATACTTAATTATACTGACATATGCATGCAATTATATTAAAATATATCAAATAGCATAAATGAGAAAAGTAACTCCCGGTCTCATTGACCATCAGGTCACATTGTTTATATAGCCTTCTCATTGACACTAATCTACCTCGAAAATATTAATACAGCTCGCATGGATAACGCTGAGAATATTTGAAAGACTATTTTATGAAGTCAAGGAGAATGAGTAAATTTCAGCAAGAAATATAAGCACAAACGCTGCAGACGCTGCAGCTTCAAGATCTTATTGTCTAAAAAGAAAAGAAAATCGACTTCAAATAATGTTGGGACAAACTAAAGCACAGACTTTCTGGGTGTAACTAAATTATTGTTGTTTAGCTTGTTTCAATCGGTTAGAACTCAAAGAATGGATTACAGCAACCGGTAAACCATCAGATACGCAAGGCTGTCGAAGGCTTTTGAATCATACCCAGTTATCGAGGTTGATGAGGAAAAAAATCTAATTTCTACTGAATTGCGAGAATTTGTATGTTCTTCGACATTCATATGGATGACTTCACGCTAAATATGACCACTAAAGTAGTATTCGTTACGATAGGAAACAGGCTAAGAAGATTCGTCTCTTATTTGATAGATAAAAAAAGAAATTAACCCGTTTCTCGTTACAATATTGCAGAACGATAATATACTGGCCAATAATTAAACGCAAAACTGACGATTACATTCACTAAATTGCTATCTCCTTCCAGATTGTTTAAGTAACTCTTAAATTCCAACCTTCATTAATAGGCATCCGGAATAACAATTATGGCAATGGCAACGATGAAGAAGAGGAGGATGAAGATGAACAGGATGAAGAAGAAAGTATGTCCACGAGAGAACTGAAGTCAACCCGTTTTATCAGTGATTTTGATTTAGAAGACTTAACCTTCGACCTTTGGTATATACCTTCTTAAATAAAGTGTTCTTGAGGTTATCATACATGTTTCTTACATGGACTAGGTCCGAACAATACTACTAATGGAAGAGCATACTGACATGTTATTCTTGTCTGTATAAACACGTGATATTTTTTAGAGAAGAAATTGACTGAAACGATCAATAATTGACACTCTGGAAATTTACCCATTTCCAAAATCGGAGATAGCGCAAAGACACTTGTACTGTTATTGATATTTTCTTTGATCTAAAAGCTAGAACTCCCAGTGTGTGTGTGTGTGTGTGTGTGTGTGTGTGTGTGTGATTTGGATTTTTTTAGCAATTTTTCACGCATATCGCTACGATGTCTGGCAGTTTATAGTGATGTCTAGCACTGGGACATCATGCTGCAGACATGTAACATGATGTCCCACCCAGTTACATTATACTGACACCAGGCCGACCAGTCTTAACACTAACCTCTTAATGCTGAGCGCCAAGCGATGCAGCTGTTAATACCATTTTTATAAGTCTTTGGTATGACTCGGCCGACGTTCAAACCCGCGACCTCCCGCATTCGAGGCGAACGCCATAACCACTAGGCCACCTGAGCTGTCAGAACTCCTAGGGGAGGCATAAATTGGCGTGAAGATGAAACTAAAAAATCAATTCCAATGGCAATTACCCAATCTCACGAAAAATGGCAAAAACTTGTCACACACTGTTCAAGTATCCAAGGCTTTGAGATACCAGGCGGCAACACATTAATTAGATTTTAATTCTTAAGGAATGACACAAAAACCAAAAACTAGAAATTATGCAACAAGTTTCATAAATTTAATAATTATTCACTACTCATCTGAAATTATGTTCATCACATAGATTTTATATTAGCGGGAAGAGTTTAGATATAAAGAAGGACAAATTATTTTTGTCATTTCATTTAAAATTGTTCGATCGTCCTCCACAATGTGAAGTGTGGTGTTACAAAGAGTGGTAAACGGTTTGCACTTTACTCCAAAGAAAACCACAAGTGGATTCACATTTGCTGAACTTATTTTCAAAGAGCTGCTAACATGGTTTACTTTGATAGCCAGACATCTGTCATGTTTCACATGAAACAAAACGTTTCTAAAAAACATAAAGTAGCTTTCTCACAACTAGCTAATCCAAGAATCGATATTAGACACAAACGAAATGGTTTTGAAACCACATGATAGCAGATCTGTAGAAATTTTCATTTTCACTTCACGTTTAAAATACGATTCTAATGCCGAAGCTAAAAAAAAACTAAATTCCTAAAATGCAGACCAAAAAGAAGAGAGGTGGTGCAGACAATTCATACTTTAACAAGAAAAACAAGAATAAGAAAATCCCAAGAAAAACATCTTCTGCAAGGAAGAGAGACACCGCCCCTAACACGCTCAAGTACGCACGAAAACGTCGCTCTGTTACTATTTCTCATGACAATTCTTCTTTTCCATTAATCCAGCACGATTACTTCCCAATTTGACGAAAATATGGAATTCCATTTCTACAAAAACTTCTGCTACTATAGGAACAACATCCTATGCTGCTCTAGATTCTGCTGATGTGACTCCAAACGTGTCTTCTCCAAAAACAAAAGTACAAGACGGTACAAGCATGTTCCAAGATTTTCTGGATTTGTCCAAACAGGGAACTGACAAGATTTAGGATATTGAAAACACCCCATTGTCAATTGCTGCCCATAGTTGGTACGACGTTCCGACAGTCAATGGACATGAATTACCGTACATAAAAGAAAGACGTGTTTGTTGGATACTATTCACTTTAGTTTATTTCCTCTCGAAACAGGATGTCTCATAGTTCACACTAATCATCATCGACCAAGTACAAAGACCCCTTGTTCCAGAAATGGAATAAAGGACTATCTCTTCGTTTGGCCAAAGACTGAGATGTCTCGTCAATTCTTACCAAGTCAACCAATAAACATTCAAACAACACCAAACGAATTAACTGATACCGCGTGCGAATGTTATTTGAACGTTTTGAAAAGAACGGTGCCTTGACTAAGATACCGAATCAGCGAGTAGGACGACAATGTCATATTCGTCCTCAAAATGTTCGTTGAACGAGGGGGATTGTTTATCCCTGTTGATGGGACCATTATTAAACGTGACTGCTCCTTTGTTAGTATTGATTGCTGGACCTTTTTTAACAGGAATGGTAAAACGAGGAAGAACAAGATACAAATGACATGTCTTCTAGAAAGATATCACACTAGTACCCTTGGATCATATGGAGGGACGAAATTTCCCTTTAGCTTACTACAACAATGAACACCATATTTAATCCCCGAAATCCTAACCTAAATGAGATGTCATACTTACAACAAGAATTACAATCGTTGATGGAAATATGAACGATTATTGTAATGTCTTCGAATCTTTCATCAGATGTTTTAGATGAGACGGCTAAACCTATTTTGAGACATTTAACAAATGTCATGAAAAGTGAGGAAAAACAAAAAGAAACCACCACAGACTAATGCAGACACAGACACGTGGGTGGACTAAAAAGAAAAGAGAAAAGTGTTTCAAACTCCGTCCGCTCCTTTCCCTCCCCCTTCTAGTATTACAATACTATCTCCTAATCTTAAAAGAAATCAAAACTTGGGTCAAAAGGAAGATGTTGACAACATCCGCAACAGGACACAAAAAGAAACATTAGGTGCCAACATTAGCCATGGCATTTCGTACGACGATTATGCTGGTGCGTATGCTTTGTGAGGCTGTGATTTCATTCCAGGCCAAGGCAAATGCAGCGACACAAGGAACACTTCCACCCTATAAAATCGTTTGGAAGCTCAGTGTGCAGTAGCTCTGGTGAACACACAGAACGTCATTTTGTATGCAGAATTTGACAATACTCTGGAAATCAACAGTTTGAGATAAGTAATCCTAGACTACTGGGAAAACAGATGTAACACAAACATATGGAGATAACTGAAAAGAATGTTTTCTACTGAGAACAATAGGAGTCACAGAGCACAAGTGAACAAGACAAAAGTACCCGTAAGACCGTATGGTGACCTCGCATGTTAAACCTATAGACCCATGACATAGGGTTTCCCGCGTGATGCCAGATAGCCCCCACATGTAAACCTTAGGCCCCCCCAGCTAGACCTCCAGTCACCTCATATTACTACTATTTGCAGCGTGCCATATCTCTCTCAACTTCCAATTGTTTCATTCGCTGATCGTATTTTATCTCTTATCATGACAGAATTCACTTTGCAAGGTATCCCTTTGTTGAATATATCTAACATTTTAGATAAAACATTCTTTTTTCCGTCCCATTATTGTCTCGTAACTGCTAAAATATGTAAATCATGAAAGAGCCGATAATGCTCCAGACAGCCTGCACATGTGGTTTAATTGTCCCGTTTTTATTGTTGATGTAAGAAAGCTGTTTCCATCACGCCTTCATGGGGGGCATAAAATAGGCTCCAGAAGTTAAGATGAAATATCGCTACGGTAGATTTTAGAGTATGTGATTGGAGTGCATCCCAAGCTGCCTGCCTTTCTAGAGTGAACGCTTTGCCAAAGTAGAAGCAAGCACGATCAATTTTATTGGCTGACATAAATGTCTTATCGATTTTGATTATCTTTGGCACCGACAGAAAACACATAGTCGAAGATCATAGTTAGAAACTGCAAAGAAGGGACGATGACGATGATAACGACGATAAAGAAATTTCCAACAAAACTACAGATGCACGTATTTCTAATGTAGCAAACAACATGTAAACCCAAATGTCAAAACTAAAGAATCGTCACCAAGGTATGTGGAATTTAAATCCTAGTACGGAAGAGTCTCGCGACAAGTGAGAATGATCAAATGTTTTTGAATTTTCTTGCATAAACGTTAAATATGTACGGATATTTACAACTCTTGCTTTCTTTCCTAATTACTATTTAATTTGATTCAGCTGCTGCCCTTGGGAACCACTTTTTCATTTCCTAAAATGCATACTGAATGCATATTAGTTGGATTTAAACGATCTATAATTACTACGAAATTGTTAAGTTGCTTGCAAACTTGAATTTGCTCATCAGCGGTTTTGTTGACAAACATGTTTTGTTTTTTTCAGAGGTAAATAATGTAGTTTAAGGCAAGTTTTGATCAGCATTATCTGATAATTTAGCTCGATGCGCATGAATGTTAGGACGGAGCTGAGAAACTCTGCAATAACCTGAAAGGAAATGACATTCTCGAGTTAACAGGAGAACCGCTGCGTAACATGGAGACACTCTGTGCATGTGATACAAAGACACCCAGCGGCTTAGTTTTGACAAGACTGACAAAAGCCAAGGTATAAAAAAGCCAACTCAGAGAATGGATCTACCTATGACCTCGACGGCTGAGAACGCCCCTCAGCGGCATGTGTGTATCTGAAGTCACAATATGCAGCTCTTTACGTACAAATGCGGGCCTGTCCAGTGGGTAACGTATCAGAGTCACTCTGGTCTTTGCAACCGTTCGCTCTAAACGGTTATCCATAAGCCACACATGGTTGGTATCCCGTAAGCGGCTACATCTCAGCTCCCTAGTGACGTAAAGTTAGCACGTCATAACGCATGATGGCAGCAGCTATTTGGCCAATCCAACTTGCCGCTTTGCTGGTACCTGAGCCCGCGCTTTTGTACTGTTGATTTGCTTGTGAGACGCGTCACTTCGCCGCTCAAGGCCGACACTACTGGCGGAAGCTAGACCCACTCAGTGGATATTACTCCTTCAAGAAGTATCATCTCTTGGGCGTACTGATGGCTGTAAAGCCACCGGCCATCGCTAAGTTAAAATGCTCTCCAATTCTCTGCGCTCGATGGGTGTCAGTCTCACTACGTCTCACCTTTAACTCTTCTTAGCCATATAATCCCAGCCAAGATCAGCCTGAAGAACCTAAGACGGCGTCTTGCGAGCAGGCCTTGTGAAAGGGCGTCAAAGCATTGACGATCTCCGTGGCCTCCTTTGAGCTTAGAGGTTAGAGGCTCGGCTTGATTATAGCGACTGGCAACCTCGACCAAGGACAGCGCGTAAATACATATCTTTTGGCGGAACTTTATGGAGAGAGAGAGAGAGAGAGAGAGAGAGAGAGAGAGAGAGAGAGAGAGAGAGAGAGAGACTCTGCCTGGTATACCTCATTTTGCTGCTTGACATCAAAAATTGTGTCTTTATTAGTGCCTTATTGCTGGAAGCTTGACTTGTTTGTCCGATGGCTTGCTTTTTCTGCAATACCCTGGGAGACTCTGGCTGCATCTGTATTTGATTTTGCCATACCCTTAAAACGATTAGCTACATACACTAACACGCTAACACACTCAAACACTCACAAACACACACAAACACGCAAACACACACAAACTAGCAAAACACACACAAACACACACAAACACTCACATACACACTTAGCATGCCTATGCTATAATGCCTATGAAGTATCGTAGTTGAAATCACTGCATGAGGCTTCGTTAAACAAGTGACCAGCCATCAAGAGATTATACGTTCGTACATTTTAATATTACATTATTAGAGCTGCATTCCCTGCATGTAACGATCCTCTGATACAATATGAATTGTCGCACTTAATAGAGAGAAACGTAGTAGACATTATAGGACTCACATGCAATATACTGCTAAAAACTTAAATGCCAACGATTTCTTTTATTCTAAGTGCTTGACAACAAAATAGATTTATTTTGTACGACTGTGATAAGTCACTTGTCCCTAAACACTTGCAGAATCAAAGGATGCAGCGCATAGCACCTAAACTGTCATACTATATTCTTTATTTATTCGGATATTTGAATTCAAAGTGACAGAAGAGTCCAGATGTCCAGATGGAGGGACCTCTGCGGCTCTAATTTGGTCAAACTTTTCATATTTTCTGCGTTAAGCATCAATGGTGGTTCGCCTGCTCAAAACAAAGGGCCGTATCAGATATACAAATCCATTTATCAGATATACAAATCCACTTATCAGATATACAAATCCACAATGTGCCGCATTCCATCAAGGCTGTGTATCGACATGTTATCAAAAAACTTTTTTTCTGATATTTCATTAGCAAGATTGGCTCAAAAGGTATTGAAGATAATTCGTATGGAATCAATACTGAAGCTTTCAATTTTGGTCAAAACGTTTAAGAACAAAATAGGAGAATCAGTCTGCAAATCTTAAATGAAGCATTCATATCGTTTCAACATTTTGACTGAAACCGTACTATATTATGCTTAATGCCCTGAAATGAAAGCGGTAAGACAGTCTAAAGCAGGCATATGAAACATACGACCCGCAGGCCAGATCTGCCCCCGACCTTGTTTTTCCGCTTATTTAAATCATAGGATGCGACTTTAACAATCATTTAATATCCCCGCGCCCTGCAGGAAGTTGCACGTGCCTGATCTTAAGGATTAGCCGCGACAGAATAATAAAAAACTAGGAGAGAAAAAATATTTATAAATTCTTTTGTAGATAGTACTGCTATTCAGATGTCTATATGTGGAGGCCAGTGTCTGACGCTCATTAACAGCAAAATCGTCGTGCTTTGCGTGTCTCGGGTCGGACATGATATTTGCTCTTCATGATTGCATGCTTTATTGTGTCTTTAAACACGATTAAAGTTTGAAGCTATAATTAAGATTATAATTGCAAAAATTTTAATTATATTAATCAATATTAATATAATAACTAGTTTCAAGAGTTCTGATTAAGAGTGAACTACATTTTCAAGACATTTTATTTTGAAATAATAGTATTAATTCCATCTCTAACGAGTTGATTTGTAAAACACAAATCAAAGTATCTCTGACATAAATCAACGGAAATACACAAACAGTTATATATATATATATATATATATATATATATATATATATATATATATATATATATATATATATATATATATATATAGTTTTGATGAGATATAGTATTGTTTTGTTCATTGGTTGATTAATGGTTTTGTTGAGATATAGTATTGTTTTGTTCATTGGTTGATTGATGGACTCATCGATAGACTAATTTATTGATCGACATTTCTAAGAGTTCTATATTTTACAAAAAGTTTTTTAAAAATGTTTTGAAAGTTGAATGTGAACATGAAGTTCGAAATTATTCCTCGGTTTTCAGAATAGGTATACGTATCAACTGCAATAAAATAATTAATGAAAATAAGGTTCAACTTCTACCCCCATCCCCCGCTATACTGAACGCAATATTATCGATTTTGTCAAAGCCAGTTACATAAAAACACAGTGCACGTTATATTGATAGTGCAGACTGCAAAATTCATTCCGTATTAGATGAATCCGATGAGACTTACTTACTTACTTACGTACAACAGATCAAATTAACAATGTAAATCACTATGAAACAGGAACCCATGACATTCTGAAGATGACGACTAGTTAGCTGGTACAGAATTTGTCCAGTTTTATTATCTTTATTTGTCTTTCAAGTGAGTGAGGTACCGACTATTTGAGGTCAAATGATGAAACTACCAAATGAACTTGTCTGGTATACTCACTTTAAGACATTATGGGTTTTTTAAGTACAGCCAAGTGTTTGTACGTGATGAGAAATTCATTTTTCTTGACTAAATGAGGGCATTCAAGAACATCCTTTTATATCAATGTATGCTTAAATAGATCTAATAATGAAACACGTTTTCTGCGAACTGTGTTCAAAATTAACTTTCGGACTCAAATATATTCATTCACGATTCAACTTTTTGGCACGAAAGTTCTCTTTCAATTTCTGACACCCGATGAAATTTCTTGAAGTTGTTCCAAATCACGTGAAAACGATAGCTGTTCAACTTAAACGTGCAACTGTGTTCTATACGCATGCGCCAAAATCGGATGCTTCTATATTCTTGCACAATTTAGAGCAATCTAGCGTCCATATGTGAACTTGCTTTTGTTCAATAGTTGCAAAGGCATGTTGCCACTGAATTATATCTTAATTCCATATACTAACATTTGAAAGGAGTAACAATTCACTGAAAGACGTATGACACGCGTGTGCCCGGCCAAAGGTTTCGAAGTTTTTATTATCCAATAAAATAACCTATCTCTGACAGGTATGACTGGGCACAGTGATGGGGGATTAACACTGCGACTGACCGTGCCTTCATTGTATAATATACTATTTATTTACTCTAGTCTTGCACCAAATAACCTCTCTCTCTCTCTCTCTCTCTCTCTCTCTCACGCACAGACACACACATGCATGCATAAGCAAACGTACATATATTTACACAGATCAGCACATACAGACACGTACAAGTAAACATTGGTAGTCACTCGTACATTCAATTACTTTCAACGTACCTATTTCAAAATAGGAATGTTTTGTACAAATACTTGAAACGAAAAGTACAAAGTTGAAGGACAATTTTACCCGGTTTTGCATAGAATGTAAAACTTGTCAAAGTCTAACTGACCGCTGAAAGCAAAGTCAGTTTTGCAAGACAGAAGATGACTTGCGTATCAGGAAAGCTACATACAAATGTCCGATTCAGGAATGAAAAATTCACTCTCATTGCCAAGCAATATCTGAGGCGCGCAAGCCACGGCAAGTAAAACTTTCGAATCATACCGATACTTGCGAGACCATTCAACGGATTGACTGATGTTTTATATATACATATTACAGTCTAAACGTAGATACAATTTGAATTCTACGAAGGTTTAAACGAAGCACAGAATCATATAAACCGTTTAGAGGTGTTCGCGTAAGGCAATATAGGAGGAGTTGCGTGACAAAGTGCATAAACGAAAGACTGACAGAGTCACTTAGTTCCAGGTGTTCCAAAGGCGTGGGAGCAATACAAATTCTTTTACCAAAAATTACTTTATTTTCTCAATACAATGTCTTTCTTTTCTTAATACAGTGTGGATCGTTTTGCTTTAATTATTAATCATAGAAGATAATACAATCATTTGTGTATATTATTTACGCATTGTTGAGATTCCAAAAATCGATTAGCTCTTTAACGTTGCTACTTATCGTAGCTATGCTCGAAAGATTCATCAGTTTCAAATGAAGCGTTGTCTTCAGTTATAAAAATCACTCTTAATTAAAAATCACTTCTTCGATTTTCACCCCCACAATAATTTCTTTCTTTACTATTAAAAAAAATATTGTGAGTTATTTCAGTGTCTCCCACCGAGTGCAAGACTGAGAGTCAAAAATCTCCTTGGTGTCAAAACTGGGGGTCAGACTGAGTAAAAAACAAACTTTGGTATCAAAACTAAGGGTCAAATTAAAACTTTTGGGGGTCTCTGAAGCGCAAATGAGGGTAAAGGGAAACACTGGTTATTTTGTTGGACACTATGGATTATTCCACGCATTTGTAATAATTGTATAAAGGCAGTCTGCTCCTATATTGCTATTTGACAATATTTACCCCCTTTGTCTCGTTTTTTCCTCCTTTTCATCGTCTCCTTTTTTTTCTTCCCAATCTTTGTCTTCTCAATTTCTGAAATATTTGGATTTTAATCTCGACTTATTGATTGTGATTCCTATGTCACTGAAAACATGATGGTTTATGTTTGTTTTGTTGTTTTGGGGTTTTTTAATCTTTGTTTTCTGTTTTAATCTACAACTAATACTGTGTGAGATTTGCGGGGATCATATAACATGCATATTTTTCAGACAAAACACATGGAAGAAAGACGTCGGTGTTGTCATTAAAAATTTGTTCGCATCATAGCATCTGACAGACATATTTGCTCTTATTCAATAGTTACGAAACATCCAAACAAGTTCTCAGTTTCAAAGTCACACCGTATCTTTTGTTAAGTAATGGTAAATACCGAGATAGTATCAGCTTTTAACATGTATAGAGTGACGGTACGCTTAATTTCATATCCAGTCACTATTGTTAGACTGCGACTCTGTCACCCTACCTCTATTTGATGTGGGTACAGTCAAACATGGCACGTGACCTGACTGCCTGGGAGATCGTCTGCTACATATTAATCATGGTGTATTTGTCATGTATCGCCAGAAATATATTAAAACACATTTATTTTAGAATAAAACGAGCAGTCTATGTTTAAGTAAGGATGAATTTCGCGAACTGTGATAAAATTAAAAGGACCAGACAGCTTGTGAGCGACTAACGGCACGTGCCAAAGCGCACGACCATATCGCGGTCATTTGTCACAGTAAATTTGATTTATTCTGGAGTGTTGTGGTTTGTTGAAGCTGTGACAGTAAATATGTTTTGTGTGGTGTCAAAATTAAGTAAACCTGTTCCCATCAGCGTGCATTTACAACCGGTCACAAATATATGCATTTCAAACGTATCAGTTGCGCAGTAAATTTGATAAAAAACAAAAAAAAAAACAAAAACATAAAACCATGGGTATGTTCCTTACATCGTGTTAAAATTCGTGTTAGTCAATATTCTTAGAAACAAATCTCTCCCAAAACAAGTCATATTTCCTTTATGATCACTATTATTTACACTCTTGCGCAACTTGATTTAAACCAAAGGAGGATTAGGGGGTGGAGTGGGGGAGAGGCTTCTGTCGCTTGTTTGATTTTGCAAACTTTGTTTCTGTTTTTAATTTACAACTAATATCTTGTAAGATCTGAGAAGAGCGACATGGTATGCATAGTTTTCAGACAAAACACATGGAAGAAGAGTGTGTGTGTGTGTGTGTGTGTGTGTGTGTGTGTGTGTGTGTGTGATTTGGATTTTTAACGTAGCTTTAAGAATTTTTCCAGTCATATCGCTGCGATGTCTGGTGTCTGGCAGTTTAAAGTGACGTTTAGCACTGGGGCATCATGCTAAAGAAGATAAGAAATGACAATTAATTGTCATATCTAAGTTTACAGAAATCGTTCAATCCAATGTGTAACCGTATTGTATTAAAACATATTTTTCAAGAATTAGAAAACATATCATGGGTCCATACTGATGGTAAACAAGAATAAATACTGTAATATCGCAAAGTCTGTCACCTAGACGCTGGATACTTGTGTCAGTCTAATTTGTGTCTAAAGAGATTGCGTGCATCTGAGCAGCATGATGTTTATTGTCCCTTGATGAACTGATAACCAGAAATTACTACATGTCAGTTGAGTTTGGGATGGCCTTCCTCGACCCAATGGTGAACCTATTAGGAGGATTATTTATATATCACTCAACTATTAAATCTGGCTATGGAGATGTGAAAGAATTACCTGAGGGGTGAATTTTTCTCCAAGGGCCCGGTGTCACAGAAGCACGTGTGCCAAAGATTTGCATGAGCTGTGTAGGGAAAAAAGTACACAAATTCAAAAAGTATCGTTACAATTTCTGACTTTATACATCGCTTCTTTTTAAAATTCTATATTTTTTAACATAGCACCTACATTTCATACCTGAGTGGACATGAGAGTTTTTTATCATTACTTTCCATCATATAGAAATCAATAAAAATATATCGTAGGGCAGCGATTATATTTTATTTTAATTTTATTTATTTTATATATATATATATATATATATATATATATATATATATATATATATATATATATATATATAAGGTATATAATTTTTAAAGAAACTATACCTTGGTAATAAACTAGTCTTTCATGTAGGTCTCAACATATATAAGTTGTTTTTCAAATTGTATGTAGTACATTTATGCAAGCCAAATTAATTAAATCGGTCTTAATTAAAAGTAAACA
This sequence comes from Megalonaias nervosa, assembly GCA_016617855.1. NCBI lineage: Eukaryota > Metazoa > Mollusca > Bivalvia > Unionida > Unionidae > Megalonaias > Megalonaias nervosa. The sequence goes on along the minus strand of JAECUM010012629.1, from coordinate 8,585 downwards.
ATGTATAAATCATGACCAGTCTCTGTCATCAATAGCCATTGGTCACTATCATGATCAGTTTCTGTCATCAGTACCCACTGGTCACTATTATTATTTGTTTATGTCATCAATACCCATTGGTCACTAACCTGGTTGATAATAGGCATGTTTCCAGCCTAAGGGCATGTTTATCTCTGCACATTTTGATGACCAGTGCTAAGTACAGAAACGCTGACAACATGGATATTCATTTTGTGTAATAAAGGAAACACTTGTAATTTTGCAGCTCTTTGAAGCCTCCCACCCACTTTTGAAGTGGCCCTCACCCGAGTCTTAGCGTGTACAAACTCTAAAGCTGGCAAACAATAGGACCTTCCAAAGCAGCCCCTAAATAAGGCAGTAGCATAAAATAGGCACTCGGCTTCCTTATGAACAATTAATTTCAGGAGCAACGACATTCGACTTCTCTAAAAAGAAAGAGATGCATGACAAAATCATGGCAACAATTTAACATTACGCTAAAAAAAAATCTGTGTAGTGGAGACTCCAGACTTCGAACGACAACTTTATCGTACGGCATGCTGTTTCCATCCACTGTACTGAAAAATTCTAAAAGTTATAAAAACGAGAATCTGACCAGTAGAGTAGAACCTTTATTCCTCGAACTACATCTGAGGTTGGAAAGTTCGTAAAAATAATGTTTTAAAACAAGCATGGAACAAATATTGAACTTGGGATATCCTATTTTAATCCATATTGTGGCAGTTAAACAATAACGCGTGAGAGCCTCGCAACACCCTACATGGGTGAAAGGATTAAAGTAATGCCAATCCTGTGTACCAATCCGCTTGCTGACCTTGCTGACCGAAATATAAGGTAAACAATACACAAACTGTTCGATTATGGACGCAATATGTAACAATTTGTTTCTAAATTTGACAGTTACAGAAACACGAAATTTACATTGACGAAACTAATAAGAAATTTGGCTGACACCTAAATGAGAGGACAATTTCTTTCTCTATTGATCCTGCGCTACATCTTTCCGCGCATTAATACCATTCACAGTTTTTGTTTTCGATTTAATAGTATTGTTTACGTTGTACAATATACAACATTATTGTTATATGTTATAAGTATATACATGGTTTATTTAGAAAATTAGTCACATATAATTTTCTGTATGGTCTCTACACACAAAGAATAACAAGAGTAGTTCAGATTTTGTTAAAGTTATGTCCGAGTCAATACATCTTGCTACGTTGAATTGTCAGGGGCTGGGGATCACAAGAAATATAGAGATGTGTTTTATTTTCTTACGACTAAAAATATTCAATATCCTTTCTTTATGATACACACTTTATTGTAAAATTTCATATGGACCACCTGGGGATATGAATGTTTTTATAGTTATTACTCTACCAATTCAAGAGGTATAGCTATATTATTAAACAATAATTTCCAGTTCACCCAACATGAAATAAAGAAACATAATTCTGTCAATAAACTCAGCATGAGCTTAACCTTTGGAAACCACAGACTAACACTTAATAATATTTATGTACCAAACGGAGCCTCTAGACTCTTACCTTAAGATTAAATAAGATATACTGTATTTTAAAATGACTATTTTATAACGGGGAGAGTTCAATTCTGATATTGATCAACATCTAGAAACATTACAATATTGTAAACAATGCAAGAGCAAGAGACGTTGTCTAAGATACATGTATAGAATATAATTTAGTACGTGAATGGAGGGAACACGATGAAGCGGTCTTTTATACTTCGAGAAAAGACAACCAAACAAGTCAGATTGGACTATTTTCTTGTGTCTTAATAAAGCTATTTACAATTATGAAAAAAAAATGTAAACCTTGATCCAGGATATTCGACTGATACTTCTCTTGAAATAATTGAAGACAGATTTCCAAAAGGAAATGAAAAGAAAACCATTCTGGAAATTTAATTATTCATTATTAAAATAAACCTCGGGATATGTTAGAAGAGTAAAAGAAGCAGTCTTAAACGTTAGACATCAATATTTATGTGCTGAACAATTAGATATATCATGCCTTTATCTGTTCATAAACTTGTAATAAATTATAAACTTTTCTTTAAAAATATTCTGTCAGAAATTAGAGAAAACAACCAATTCTATATGCATCTTTGAAGAAAAAATCCCACGAGCGACAGAATAATCATTTATCTGCATATATAAACAATTTAGAAGAGAGACACAACATAAATGAATTGCCAAAACTGGGTGTTAGTACTAGAGTTATATGGAGTTAGGAAGAAGGGAAAGTGGTAAAATATTTCTGTAATTTAGAAAATTGAAATTACATACGTACAATTATGCCATCGTGTGTTAAACGAATTGATCTCTAAATAGACCTTTATAACGAATTTTGGATGAAGGAAAATTATTATATAAGAATTTACATACAAACCGTTAACGTTGATTCTGTCCGTATTGAAATGGTACTTAATTTTCCAGACATTCGAAGAATGAATGTTTCACAGAAACATTTCTGACATGTTCTTATACCATAGAAAGGAGCTGCAAATATTCTGCAAGATACCTAATACAAAATCCCTGGATCTGATTGAATCAGGGTAGAATTTTATACATTTTTCGTAAAGATATTTGACAGTTTCTAGCGAGGGCTATTAACTTTTGGTATGAATTTGGGGAATTGTCTTAAACACAGAAATAATAGATATCATATGCACTTATTCAGTGGAAAAGACCTAAGCAGTTTAATTCAAATAGGAAACCATGGTCACTCCTAAATACATCACACCTAAATGCTTCTGCACGTATTGCAAGTTGCATTAAAACTGCCCTCCACACATTTATACGTAAGGATCAAAAGGACGATACAATGGAGAGTTCATAAGAAACTTGTAGGATTTATTGTCTTACATCAAATAGCACACTATTTCTGATCTGCTTTTTCAACTGATTTTGGAAAAAGTATTTATTTCGGTTGCGTGGGCATTTATTAATAAAGGTATGAACATTTTAATTTTGAAGAATCATAAATAAATTAAATAATGCTTTATTTATCGAAAAATCAAACCTTGTATACTTACTAATGGTCAAATTTCTAATTGGTTTGGTATCGAAAGAGGGAGTAGGCACGGGGATCTATTCTCCGTATAGTTGTATCCTGTGTGCGACGTCTTTATCCCATATGAAGATACATAGGTAATATAGCTTATGCACTTTCTAAATATGCGGATGGTACATCACATAATCTTAAGAGTTCAAAGAAATAGCTGATGTTTGTTTTACATCTTTAAACCAATATTCCAACTTTTCTGGTCTGAGTTTAAATATTGATAAAGACAAAGTAAGTGGAACAGGCACCAACAAGAAATATTGTGCAGAATACGAACTTAATTAAGACTTACCGAGTTGACTGTCGTAGGTGTGAAATTTTAAACTAAAGTACAAAATATTGCAACTCTTAATTATCCGTCGAAAATTATCGGAATTAAGAACCTGCTAATTCAGTGGAATTGAACTCTCTAACTCCATTTGGAAAGATAATAGTGATAACAGTTTTTGTTATCTCTAAAATTAATCATCTATTATTGTCATTACCCAATGCATATATGCTGGTTCTTAGAGAACTAAATACACTCTTTTACATGCTTTTATGACATGAGTCAAAGAACAAAGTCAAAAGAAATTTTGCTATAAAGGATTATCGGGGGTGGGGTGGATTAAATATGATTGAATTTTGTAAATTCTATAAAGCTAACACAGCCGAAATTATAAAAGCTTTCAACCATATTTCAATATTAAAGATTGAAAATTTAATTTTATTCGGAATAGATTTCGTTACCTCTGTAAAAATAAATAAATTCTGAATCCTTTTTGGAAAGATGTGTTTGAAGCGTACTTGGGTCTCTCTCTCTCTCTCTCTCTCTCTCTCTCTCTCTCTCTCTCTCTCTCTCTCTCTCTCTCTATATATATATATATATATATATATATATATATATATAAAAGGATTAAATGATCATGGTTGGGTATTTATCGATGTGTAAATTTTACCTAATCACTCACAAAGCAAATAAAGTCCGAAGGACTTTATGTAAACTTTGTGAGTGATTAGGTAATATTTACACATCGATAAATACCCAACCATAATCATTTAATCCTTATAATTCCAATTTACTTCCTTTCTAACATCAGATCAGCAGATTTAATCAACAAAACATTCACTTTTATGTACATCGAAGTTTTCTTTCATTAGCCTCTTAACTGTGATAGAATACATAGCCAAGATTCATTGATTCTTTTATACAGTGATACAGAGTAGAATATCATAGCGGGTCATGCCAGTGATATATTGTTATGATCATTATTTTAATATATAAAAAATGGTTGTTACAGTTAAATCAGAAATATTCCTTTTTTTAAAAAAATTACGCTTGCATATGGCACGTGTTGTTATTGTTACTTTCTACGCATTTTCGATATTTCAAAAGCAAAATCGTGTCCATCTTTTAGTGAGATCCCTTGGTTGACATGACCCTGACCTTTAATAACCGCTGCTGTAACATGTTGTCGAGGTGAAATGCAATAATTTCCGAAGATTGGCTTCTGAAGCCTGCCATATGCCTTCTTCGGCAAAAGGGGTGAGTGTTGGAGTACAGGAAGGTCTGTGCTATTACATTGTTTTAACTTCTAATTTTAATCTGTGGCTTGTCATTTTTGATCGGAAATCACAGGAGTGGGTGGGTGGGAGCTTGTTGTTATTATTAGGGTGTAAAGCGTTGATATAGATAAAACTTCACATCAAATGATCTGGACACAGGGAAGCAAAAGTAGTCCGCAGAATTTATCGATGTGTAAAAAATTCCAGATCAGTATCACGTGACCGTTTACATTCAATCAAAACGTAGAAAACGCATTAAATTCCTAAAAATTGGTTATATATATATATATATATGTGCCTCTCCTCTATATATATATATATATACTTATATATATATATATATAAAATAATTTCATTTGTGCATTTCTTTTTTTTTTTTTTTTTTTTTTTTGCAGTCGACACATTTTCTTTTAAATAATTCTCTAAATTAAGCTGAATAGCCTATACTTACTTCTATGACAATGAAATACCCGGGATATAATTTGCGCCTACATAAATTTACATAAAACAATATATATCGTTATGGCTCGTTGATTTCTAGGTCAATCAAAAATATTTTCAAGCATCCGCAACAAGTTGAAATAAACTAGTTGAAAGATAATAAATTTAAAGGTTTGATTCCTGTAGAAACAGCCATGTAAAGTATTGCATTTATCTTAATCAATCACTGACACACGTGATCCCTTGCTGGATCCAGTGCACTTGAAAGGACTGTTATTCGCCATATGATTTGTATTCTTTATATTATATTTATATTACATATATATATATATATATATATATATATATATATATATATATATATATATATATATATATATACATATATATATATATAACCTTTGTGTCAACTATCGAAGAGATACCACTGCGCATCGCATTATTCAATGCCCAATCAGTAGGACCATCGGAAAAGCGCACAAAAATAGTTAATTTTATCAACGATGAGAATATCGACGTCTTTTTCCTGACAGAAACATGGCTAAAAACATCAGGCGATTAACCCAAGTGCGCGGATCTAACATCCACCGGTTACTCCATCAAGCCGTTCCCCCGCCACTCTCGCGGAGGTGGAATTGCTGTCATCGCAAAGAACTCCATGATCAACCGTCTTAACTACACTACAACCTTCGATTTCTACCACACATCGTTTGAACTAGTCCAAACTACACTGACACTGGAACAAAGGTCAGTCCATTTTTTCTGCCTCTACCGCCCTCCTCCTAGTAGAAAAACAAGCTGACAGAATCTCTCTTTTTGGAGCAGTTTCCGAATCTCCTGGAGTATGGAAATTCGATAGGTGGCAACCTGATTATTCTTGGAGATTTCAACTTTCACTTTGCCTGTCGTGGAAACCCATGCACATCAAAACTCCTATAGTCCATTCACGTTTTCAACCACAAACAGTCAATTAGCCAACCCACCCATAAACATGGTCATATTTTAGACTGGATTCGTTACAGGCCTGATGATAATATTGTACAGTCCACCCTGGTGTCCCACGAACTTTTATCAGATCACCTCTGCATTATATGCCATCTTGACGTATCAGTCCCTAACCCTCCACCTTTATTCGCTACTAAGAGAAACCCCCGTATGATAAACAGAACCCAACTAATGCATGACATCCAAGCAAACCTAACAACTAGCTTACCTCCTACAGCAGAACAACTCGATAACTGCCTGCATTCATTGCTTGACAAACATGCCCCAGCAACCAAGTGCAGAGTAGCAATTCAGAAGTGTTCTCCGTGGTATAGCAGTGTTAGGGACCAGCTTCGCACTGCTAAAAGAGACCGCCGTAAAGCTGAGAGGCTTTGGCTTTCCACCAGACTCACTATTCATAAGCAAATCTATGATGCCGCTAAGAAGAATGTCACAAACATAGTCCATGCAGCAAAACCAGCCCACTACAGTACCAAGATCACGGAAAGTTCCAGCTGCAAAGAGCTATTTGAGATTACTAACAAGCTAATGTCAAGGAACAAATGTACACCACCTCCAGCTACCTTCTCTCTAGTCGACCTTCCAGACCTGTTTGCAGATTTCTTCTGTGACAAAGTACAAACCATCAGAGATAAACTTGACAACACAATTTCAATTGACTCATCGTCACCATACAGTTGTGATACAGAATTTCAGCGGCAACCATTAGCAGCATTTGAACCTGTCTCTATGGATTTAGTACATACAATTTTGATGAAGAGTGCACCAAAGTCATGTGAACTTGATCCAATTCCGACGTCACTGCTGCTTGAGCGCTTAGATCCAATATTGCCTTCACTGACTGATGTTATTAATACCTCTCTCTCATCTGGGGAATTCCCATCATTTTACAAAACTGCCATTGTAAAGCCTCTGCTGAAGAAACCAACACTCGACCATAATGATTTAAAGAACTACCACCCAGTTTCGAATCTCTCATTCATGTCAAAAATCTTAGAAAAAGTTGTTCTATCCCAACTTGTATCTCATCTGAATTTAAACAGTCTTTTTAGCAATGTACAGCATGCATATCACCCTTGCCACAGCACTGAAACTACTCTTCTGAAAGTAGTCGATGACCTTCTCTCTGCTTTGGATAGCGGAAAGATTACAGTCCTCACTCTCCCTGACTTGTCTGCAGCATTTGACACTATAGACCATGATATATTACTTCACTGTCTCCAGCATGTAATTGGCATTCATGATATGGCCTTACTATGGTTCAAGTCCTACTTGGTCAACAGGACACAAATTGTGTCCGCAAATGGAAAACACTCCAGCCCAGTTGATCTATGCTGTGGTGTTCCACAGGGGTCTGTTCTTGCACCTGTTCTTGCACCTGTTCTGTTCATTCTGTACACTCAGCCACTTTCAAGTGTCATAGATCATCATCCAGTGTCTCACCAGTTGTATGCTGATGACACCCAAATATACAAATCCAGCCATCGAACTGAAGTTGAAGCTACCATCCAAGGCGTAGAGAGGTGCATTTCTGATGTGAAATCATGGATGACATGTAACAAGCTGCAGATGAATGATGATAAAACTGAAGCCATTCTGATTACAACACAAAGACTTTCTCATTCACATTCTTTACCTCAGACAACAAATATCAGCAACACCAACGTTAAATTCACACAGTCAGTACGAAACCTAGGTGTTACTCTTGACAGTACTCTCTCATTGCACCAACATGTCATGAACATATGCAAGGCTGCATATCTCAAGTTTAGATGCATCAGCTCCATTCGCAAGTATCTTTCAGTTGATGCCACTAAAACACTTATGTGTTCCTTAGTACTTTCACGACTGGACTATTGTAACTCAATTCTGTCTGGTTTGTCTCAATATCTACTCCAGAAACTTCAAAAAGTTCAAAACACAGCTTCTCTGATCATCCTTAGAGTACCACGATCAGAGCACGCCTCCCCCCTGCTCTGTACCCAACACTGGCTATCCATACGATCCAGAATTAAACACAAAATTTGTTCTCTGTGCTACATTTCACTGATGGGCTCCAGTCCAACAAACGTATCTGACCTCACCCATGTGTACACACCAGCAAGATACTTACGCTCCTCTTCTGACACTCGTATTCTCATTATTCCCACTATGAAAAATCATATGGACAACGCTCTTTTGCATACCAGGGCCCAGCAACGTGGAATGAATTGCCCACTGAACTTAGACACAAAGACACAGTGATCTTGTTCAAGGGCGTTCTTAAAATTCACCTATCTCAACTGCAAGAAGAGACTTAAAGACCTAATAATGTATCCTTACCTTAAATATTTACAGCATGTTTTCTGTTTTCTAATTTCGTGGTGCTTTTTTTATTTTTGTAATCATGTCATTATATATGTTTTTTAAGTGTTGTCAAATGATGTAAAGCGCTTAGAGCTTCTAAAGATTAGGCGCTATACAAAGTCCTCATTATTATTATTATTA